>PVKV010020370.1:0-39946 GCA_004027835.1 Alouatta palliata
CGAAAACAGCCGAGCCGGCGAAAACGGCCGCGCCGGCCAAACCAGGTGCGCTGGCGACCCGTGGGGCTCCTCCCCCTGGGAATCTCCTGGTCGGTGGGCAATAAAAATCCGTCTGGGAATGTGGCGTCCACTCACCCTCCACGCTTTCACTGGGAGCTGCAATCCTCAGCTGCTCCTAATCGGCCATCTTGGATCCTCCGAGAACATATTTTTTCTTAATCATTTGAGTATATTTGTCTTTTCTTATTTGAATATATTTATTTTAGCTGCTTCGAAGACCATAAGCTAAATCTAATATCTGGGCTTAGATTCACCTTCTGTTGAATATGCTAGTATGGATTTTACTTTTTATTTCTTTGCATGTCTACTAATTTCTGGTGGAAAACTGGGAATCATATACAATTTGGAGATTTCCAGCCTGAACACTCATCTACAGCAGCTTTTACTGGCAAGGATGTAGAATTTTGCTCTGATATTTCCTGAAGCTGTAGATGTAGAAGTTGTACAGTGACCTTAGGTCAGAAAGCCACACTCAAGTAGAGTTTCCTTTGGATTCTCTCTACATTGGGTATTTTACAGTACCTTTAAATAGTTTACCTATTTTATAATGTTTTCACATTGGAATTGTTATTTGTGGAAGGTACATCCACCTCAGTTCTGTCATTGCAAGAAATGTGTTCCTACTCTTTTGCTCTTCTCCATAGGTTTCTCTCTATTCATTGGGTTTGGACACCAAAACGTCAGTGGGGGTGGAAGTAAGGGGTTAACTGTTATTAGTAACATTGCTGTTTTCAAGATTATCCCTCCTTTCTGAAAGATATCTGTATATTGAACCAAGCTGATTTCCCACAATTTTTAGGATGAATTATTTCCCAGATATTACCATTGTTCTTCAATAAACTCCTGACAGGTGGATTGGCTTGTCCAGTCTGTAAGATATGACAAATCTTAGAGGGAAACAAACCAGGGATTAAAGTCTGTTTGCCCTACTTCTAGTTAAAGTAAGCATTTTTAGATTTAATTTCTAGGTTCATGTTTCATATATATATATATATATATATTTCATTTTTCTGAAAGAGAACTGAAATTTCTAGTTTATTTTACTTTTTTCTGATATTCAAAGTAAAAGTAAGTTTAAACTTATGCAGTTAGACATTGAATTAGTGAGCGACAGGTCTAATTTCTTTTAATAAATACGCTTTTGGCTAAAAACTTTATATTGAAAAATGAAAGATTAAAACATTTTCTTTCTTTCTTTTTTAAATATGGGAAGATACACTGCTGCTTTGGTATTTCCAGAGAAAGAGAAGCACAAAAGATGCTGTTCTTGTGATTTTTCTGTTAGATCTCTATAGAGATTTTAAAAGGCAAATGTTAGGAATAAGAGCCCATGCCGAGGCAAGGTATCAAAAAGGACATGGCTGATTCCAGCCATACAGCAGCTGTGAAAGCATCATTTGTGCGGCAGATAATAGTGTAGATCGTTACACAGACATTTTAAACAGCACTACCTATTATAACGAACACTGGTTTCTTAAAAACAAATTAATATAGGAGCTCTTTTACATCTCATGATCTTTATAAACTTCAAGACTTAGTAATGTCTCAATGTGGATGAAATGACTGGATAAAATTATAATGTTATACTATAGATTTTATTACATTATTATATAAGATCTTTGATTTATTATGACAAACACAATGCTCTTTTCATATATTTTGTAATAATATTCTAGAAAATGCCATCAGCTGCAAAGACAAATATTTTTCAGAACTTCAAAATGTTTTAAACATTTTTAAAAACATAGCTTCAAGAAAAAATATTGGAATTGTCTCCTCTCACTTCCTACCCTCACTTCCAAGGATAATGGTCACTGAGGTACAATGAGCTCCGTACATACAGCTCAGATTGAAACTCAAGTCGCAATGCACTGCAGGCTCCTCACAGGGTTGTAGCTCTTTGCACATTTTGGTCTCTTCCATCACACAGTAGCAACTCTTACAGCTGAGTTGGGAGAATGTGCATTCGGGCTTTATCTATCTTCCCAAGAAGCAAAATGGATAGCCTGAAAGGATTTGGAGGTATGCTAAGGATAAGTATTAAACAGAAAACTTCATAAATCATCCCGTTTTAAAACTTAGTACAACCACTTCTAATAAGATATCCCACATGTGTATGCATAATACTTTCCTAAAAATTAAAGTTCAGAAAAGAGTATTCAATTTTCTAATAGATTAAATGGATCATGGAATTCTCTTTCCTGAAGAGGACTGTGGATCACCTGTACTATGGATACATATATTTATTTTTATGTGCTGAATCCAAAGACCTTTGAGTCCTCAAGAAGAATTAGTGAAAGGGAAATGCGCACTTTAGCATTTCGCCATGTTCGTTTGTTTCTAACCTACTAATTATTTATTTATACACGCATGCAAGAGCCCAAAAATCTCTAGCACCAGATATAATCTTATATTACCATGGGTGCTCAAAAATAGGTGAGAATTAGCTCCACTATTAGAGAAAATCTCTGTATTCTCTCTGAAATACACATCAGCCTCCATCCTACTTCATAAGCCTCTGTTAGCCTTAGATTTGCTACGAAAAAAATGTCTACTTTTATAGTGTCTCAGCACCTGTAAACTCAAGTAGCTAAATTCTGTATTTTATATTTACAGGAATGTTGATTTCAAATGCTTAATAAAAATTCTGAAAGTGAATAATTTGTTTTAACCATCAATTCCATAAATAGTTCAAATCTTTTAATAGAAAGGTGGTAGAATAATAGTCTAATAGAATTTGCACATGTTGTTGGGTATGGTGAATAGCTGTTTATTTTATACCTGCAAGATATAAAAGAAATCACCATTATATGATGGAAATAAAACTACTAAAATATTACAGCAGCTCTTAGTGCATGGACAAAGCATCTGATATAGTGGAAAAATGTGATGTCTTATCATATTTATTTTATTTCAGTTAAACATATTGCTATCCTGAGTTTCTTGAAAATGCGTTATTATTATCTACTTCCAAGTTCTAGAGAAGAAGAACAATTTTGTTTACTCCCAGGTGGTTCAAATTTGATTTGAACTCACAGCAGAGTTTACGCTAATGAACAGCTTTTCATTGAACATGAATAAATTGAGAAATTCTGATTAGTCAGCCACTTTTCCTTCATAATTTAAATTCCAGAGAAGAAGCATTTACCAAAAATAGAACACAAAGGGTTCTGCCGTTGATGAATTGTACCTGATGACTAGCTGAATTAATAAAACTATTAATGAACTAGACAGACACCAAAGCTGCTTTTTGGATATCTATGAAAATGATGTTTTAAGTAAACAAACAAAAAAGTCAGCATTGGCATCAAAAAACAGCAAGTGCTTTGCTCAGTTATATGCAGGATAATGTGATGTTAGATTCGGGCTTTCAAACACACATTTTTTTTCTCACAGTGTGAGTGGTTATTTAAAATTTTTGAGTCTCTTTATTACTAGACATCTCTAGCAATCAAAATTAAAAATTCAAACAGTATCATTCTCTATTAGAAAATGATATATATTATGGATGTATCTTTTTAAAATGCAGTATACATGTACAGATATTTTAATACATGGGTTTACATGTTTATATATTATGAATTATTTATATATGCATACATGTATATGTATTTAATATATATGTATGATACATATTATCTATAAATACTTATATATTTTAATATATAGGTTTATATGTTTATATAATACATAGGTTATTTTACATAAAACATAGACCACATCTGCATAGATCTATAGATTGAAAATACATATTTATATATTTAAACATTCTTTAATTTTACAGAATTCATGCCTTTAAAATTTTCAGATTTCTACAAATATGTAAACATGATATTATATTCAGATGGATATAATTATTTAGGGTATTTTTTAGAGAAAATATTTGTATAAGTATTATAAATATTTCAGAAAAGTTTGGTTCTATAATAAACATTAAAATTTATCTATTATTTTAATTCATTCATCAGTTATTCCAGGTCTTCTTATTGTAATGCTAAATTTGGCCACTATTTATTCTTAATTTGAAAGCACTGAGTCTTTTAAAACATTAATCTTTTACTATTTGGCAACTAAACAAAACATTTTACTAGCCATATTTTCATATATAAGAGTAAGTCATTGTTATACAATTAAGCTATTTATTTATTTTCCGTGCAGAACTAAATATTTTTCTACATTTGACACTATTAAATTTTTTCAGTATTTGGTTCTATCTTTTATTATATATATTTCATTCTGTTTTAACTTAGAAATCTTACAAGTTAATAAGTTTTGGTGATTCTTAGTTGTGACTTCATGTTTACTTAAATTCGTACCTTTAGACTCTCACTGAAGACAAAAATTTAGTCAAATGCTTTGAAAAATCTCTCTTGGAAAATAAAATCAAATGTTAGATGTAAAAGGATTAACTTGATGTTACTTCCAAGCAAATATAAGACATAATAGCCTGTTACTGGGTGGTAGTATTTTGAGCTATGTAAATAAAGCCTATAGGTTAAGACTGTGAGCTGTTCCATTGAGATTACTCAACTGTGCTTTGATTTCTGTAGGCCGCCAGACCCTGAGATATTTCCTATGTCTTCTAATTGAACATGTGATTCAGCCCATCAAAGATGAGGCAGTTTTCTTCCTCATTCAATAAATTGCAATCATTTCTATTTTTAAAGTGTGTAATCTTATGGCTCTCTTGAAGCCATTTAACTTAAGTGCTAAAATAGATTTGTAGGTTTTGTGGAAATGAAACCTAAAGATATTATTATTATCGGTTCTCTGTTCTGTATTTTATAATCCCTCAAGGTTATTACATATTAGTGCAGGTATTTTCATGCACTGAAATCCAGATATCAGTTGAACATTGTTTTTTAAATTGCATTTCCCACTTGAAAGGATAGTGATAATATTCTTCTATCCTGTGCTTCAGGCCAAGTGATTTTTTTGAATTCTGTGTCTATGTGTATGTGTTAAAAACAGTTCATTGCCATATAGATTAAAATACATGTTTCTTTTGTTAATATTGTGAAAATACACTGCAAAATATGAAATAATAAGGACTATTCAAGTTATGAAAATGATAATACTCCAAAGGACCCTTCAAAAGGAATGCCAATCTATTTTTTGTCTTATTGTTGAACATACATATGACTTGGATATTTGGCATTAACCTGCACAAAAATAGCAATATCCAGGCACACTTGATTTTTGATATATTTCTGAATAGGATTACCAAGAATATTCTTTGAGAATATATTGTGCTTTGAGCTGTTGACCTTGATCAGCTCAAGTAAAGATTGTTGTTCTAGCTTGCCTACCATTTGAAATATACTGAGTTGATTTTCAGTTTTGTCTTTGACTCTATATATAGAAAATAAACTGATGGCTTGAATTTGGAAATGGCTTATGAGATGAAAAATATATTTTAGTATATAAAAATAACAGCAACTTTAATGGAATTGTGGCTGATTGAGCCATAGCTATTCTAGTCAGCTTAGAAACTCATTCTCACTTTGTAAAAGTGAATATAGTCACATAAGAAGAAATTCTAATGCAAATGTTTTAGAATTCTATAACAAAGGATGTTTTTGGTTTACATTTATTTCAAATGATGGCAAAAGTATTTCTAAGTTATATGTGGTAAATTTTCAAAGACAGTAATTAAAATCAAATAGAAATAAAGGATGGATTTAGGGTCCAGGAAAAAGAGAGCAATAGTAAAACTGGCCTCCAAGAGAAAGTTATATACTTGGTAAGTTAGAGAATATAATTTAAAATCATTTTTTAATTAGGAAAATCAGAATTTGCAAACAGTGACACTCAGTAGAGTAAGGATTATTTAAATAAAAATAATCACATTTAAAGTTTATTTCATGGTTCCTTTTCTTATTTCTTTTCCTTTCTGTTTTTCTCTTTATAGCGAGATAGACATTTAGATAGGTAATAGATAGATACAGATATAGATTTGCATTATATATTCCTTTTGGAGCCAATGTAGTTGTTGACATTATTACATCTTGCTTACATTTGCTTCCCTGAAGTACTGGCTAATGAAAAAAAGAATAGTAATATGCATGTGACAAAATCAAACAACCAAAAAATGTTTGTATGTAAGATTGCTTATTAAAGTAAAACTGTACAGTATTGAGGGGTGATTAAGGCCACCTGCTCCAATGCCAGACTGCTTGGATTTGAATAAAAAAAATCTCTACTCACTGAATGCTTGACCTTGAGCACATTTCTTTGTCCATCAATGAAACGAAGAAAAGGGAGATAATTATATGATGATTATTATAGTCTCTAGCTCAAGAGTTCTTGTTAGTGTTCAATGAGATAATGCATCTATTTGGCTTGATAATTAGGATGTACTCAATAAGTGGTTGCTGTTAATAGCAAATCTCCTTTTAAATCTTGAACAAGCATTAGACAATCTTGGGAAAATAATTTTATTTTCTAAGCCTGAATGTCTTTGTTTTAAACTAAGACAAACAACTATTTCAGGAATATTGTAAAAATTAGAAATGAGAGGTAGGCAGCCGATGTCTATTACATACTCAAATAATTTGGTTTATTTATGTTCTTCTTCTTTACTGTTATTATTTTGACTCTCCTCATCGCTATACAGAATAAAGATAGTAGAAAACTGCCCACAGAACATTGTTGGAAGTGGTTTCCTGGGGGAGGGAAGAGCTACTTCTGAAAATTAGAAATAAAATAATAATACTGAATGTGAGGTGAAAAAGGCAGGCGAATGGAATGATACCTTCAGAACAATAGATGGACAAGAGTTCAGAGGACAGTGCCATCAGTGGTTAGAGATACAAAAAGTAAAAGATTCAAAATAGGTTATTCAGTGGACAGAGAAAATTGGATCAAGAGAACATATTGGAATTTGAAGTGGTAATGCTAGTTTTAAGATTGTAAGCAGAAGCTGTTGTAATAACCAAGCAGTGGAATGGTCTCTTTAGTTGTCTCCATCAGCATAAAGATTGAAGATTTATTAGACTCACTTAGGGAATGCTAAAGCATCCACAAATTTTTGAGCAGCAAGAAGTTAAATCAATAAACAGTGAAGTAGACTTTTTTTTCAGTTGCTCATTCCTTGATTGGTTAAACAAAATAAATTACTTATTTGATTCATGCTTATTTGCAAAGGGCAGACAGGTAATAGTGAATGCTTATTATATAATTTATGCAACTTTAAAAAATCAGGGGACTTATAAATATGAATTTTATATTAAGCTTTTTTAAGGTTATATTTGATTTACTGTAAAGTTTTGATTGAAAACATTATTCATTAATATTAAAATTATTCCACTAAGTTTGTGACTTGAATTATGATATGTTGAATTGGGATTTTAAATAAATAAATTATTTTTAGAGTAGAATGCATGTTGCTTTATATTTATTGTTGCAGTTAGTAATCTCATAAATTCCAAGATAGTGGACCATATAAAATTGACTGGTTTTTCATGTTTTACCTATGGGAAAATGTATACCATGAACTTGCCATTGCCTTTATTAAATATATAAGTACCTCATGTTTCTCATAGGAAATGGAGTATGTACAGCCATTAAGGCAGTAGAATTTCAAGAGTTAAATGGACTGTCCTTCCAGATCTTGTTAGAAAAAGCTTTGTAATTGATGCTAATAATTATTGTGTTCCTCCAACATTCTCTCTTTATTTTCAGGAATGTTTAATAACTAATCTCATCTAAATCCCATTCTGAGCAAAGCTAAACTCAACTGAACACTGGACAAAATAGGCAGCATGCTATGAAACCTCAATCTTCTGTACACTTTAGTTTTCCCTCACTGAATTTTTTGTTCCTAGCCCAGATATGATGCCTTCTTTTGTGTTGTGTCAACAACCCCTATTAAAATGTACTCTTAAATTTATTCTTAAAATGTAAATGAATAGTTTGATGGATGGATAGAACAATGAATAGATTAATAAAATACAAAGGAAGGAGAACACCAATAAAATGGATAAACTCTAGCCAGAATTATAAGTAAAAATAAATAGACGACACAAATCGCCAAGATCAAGAACATAGACACTGCATCACTGCAGACCCTGTAGACATTAAAAGAATCGTAAATGATATGATGAATGCTTTAAGCCAATAAATTCTGCAATTTAATCTTGCAAATATTTGAAAAGGCTAAAATTACCGAAATCGCACCCAAGAAAAAATTGTTAACATACATACTCCCATAGCTATGAGACAAATTTGGGGGTCCAAGTGGCTTCACTGATGAATTTGACCAAACAGTTAAGGGAAGAAACAGTGCCAGTCCTACACTAATTATTATGACACATCTCTGATACGAGCTTTACCCTGATACCAAAACCAGAGATTGATAATTCAAGAAAGCTATTTTCTAATATCCCTAATGAACATTAATGCAAATTTTTAATTTTATTTTTTATTTATATATAACATGTACATATTTTCAGAATATAAATAATATATGCATATATTGCAAACATTGAATCCATTTAATTGCAGTATTCATCACCTTTAAATATTTGTCTTTTTTATGCTAGAAGCATTGAAACTATTTTCTTCAAGCTATTTTGAAATATATAGTAAATTACTGTAAACTATAGTCAGTCTACTGACCTATCAAATACTAGGTGTTATTTCTTTTATAAAGCTGTTAGGTTGTACCCATTAATCAACCTTTCTTCAACCTCTTCTACTCCCTACCCCTTCTGGTCTCTGGAAAACACCAATTTACCATCTAGCTTTATAAGATCTCCTTTTTTAGCTTCCACATATGAATGAGAATATGTGATATATGTCTTGCTCTCCTTGGCTTATCTCACTTAATATACTGATATCCAGTTTCATTAATGTTGCCACAAATGACAGAATTTCATTCTTTTTATGGCTGAATAATATTTCGTTGTGTATGTGTATCACATTTTCTTTTTCCATTCATACACTAATGGGCTTGATTCCATATTTTGAGTATTGTGAAGGGTGCTACGATAAACATGGGATGCAGATAATCCTTTGATTTACTCATTTTTTTTTCTATTAGGTATACACTCATTAGTGGAATTGCTGGATCATAAGGTAGTTGTAATTTTTGTTTATTGAGGAACCTTCATACAGTTGGCGATATCTGCTGTACTAATTTACAATTGCACCAACAGTGTGCAAGGGTTTCCCTTTCACCACATCCTCACTAGCATCAATATTCTTCCTTTGTTAATAAATACCATTTTAATAGGGTAAAATATTTCATTGTAGTTTTGATCTGCATTTTTCTAATGATTAGTGATGTTAAGTATTTTTTTAAAAATATACTTGGTCATTTGTATGTCTTCTTTGAGAAAAGTCTATTCAGATCTTTGGCCCATTTTGTAATTAGATTATTATATTTTTACTATTGAGATGTTTCAGCTCCTTATATATTCTGGTTATTACTCTTTTGTCAGATAGATAGTTTGCAAACATTTTCTCCCATTTAAGTTATGTCTTTATTTTATTGACTCTTTCCTTTTATGTGCAAAATGTTTCTAGCTTGATATAATCCCATTCAGCTATTTTTGCTTGTATTACCTGTACTTTTGAGGTCTTACACAAAACTTCTTTGCCCAGACCATTGCCCTGAAACATATCATTATGTTTTCTTCCAATAGTTTCAGGGTTTCAGGTATTTGATTAAGGTTTTGCAAGTCATTTTGATTTTATTTTTGTATATGGTGAGAGATATGATCTAGTTTCATTCCTCTACCTATGTTTACCCAGTTTTCTCAGAATAATTTATTGAAAAGATTGTCCTTTCTGCTGTATGTTTTTGGTACCTTTGTTAAAAAAATGAATTGGTGGTAAATGCTTAGGTTTATATCTGGATTCTCTTTATTCTGGTCTATTGATGCATGTGTCTGATTGTATGCTAGTACTATTTACTATAGCTTCCTAGTATATTTTGAGGTCATGTAGTGTGTTGCATTGTTCTTTTTGTTCAGAATTGCTTTGGCTATTCAAGATCTTTTTGTGATTCCATAGAAATTTTAGAAATTTTAATATTTGTGTGAATAATATTGATATTTTGATAGGGATTGCATTAAATTTGTAAACTGCTTTGAGTAGTACTATCATTTTAACAATATGAATTCTTCAAGTTCATGAACATGAAATATCTTTCCATTTCTGTGTGTTCTCTTCAATTTCATCAGTATTTTGTAGTTTTATCCTATAGGATTTTTATATCCTTGGTTAAACTGATTCCTAGGCATTTTATATTCTTTGTAGCTACTGCAAAAGAGATTGTTTTATTGATTACTTTTTCAGATTGTTAACTGAAGAAGTATATAACTGCTACCTTTTTTTTTTTTTTTTTGGATGTTGATTCTGTATCCTCCCACTGTACTGAATTTATTTATAAGTTCTAACATTGTTGGGTGTTGTCTTTAGGTTTTTCTAGGTATATGATCATGTCATGTGTAAACAAGACTAATTTGAGATTTTTCTTCCCAATTAGGATGCCTGTTGTTTCTTTTTCTTGACTAATTTCTCTGGCCAGGACTTCTAGTATTATGTTAAATAAAAGTGGTAAAAATGAATATCCTTGTTTTGTTCTAGATATAAAAAAGACTTTCACTATTTCCCTATTCTGTACAATGTTAGTTGTGGTCTTGTCTTATATAGCCTTTATTTTCTTGAGGTATGTTTTTTCTACATTCAGTTTTTTTAGGATATTTACCATAAAGGAATATTGAGTTTTATTGAATGCTTTTTTGGTATCTATTGAAATAATCGTATGGTGTTTGTTCTTGGTTCTGCTATGATCTTTGAGTAGAATTGGTATTCTTTCTTCTTGAAATGTTTGGTAGAATTCAACAGTGAAGCCAAAAGATTCTGGGCTTTGCTTTGATGAAAAACTTTCTGTTATGCCCTCAATCTCATTACTTGTTATTGGTTCGTTGAGGTTCTCAATATCCTCATGCTTCAATTTTGCCAGGTTATATGTGCCCAGGAATGTATTCAATAAGTTTTCAAATTTATTGGTGTATAGCTGTTTCTAATAGTCTATTTTACTCTAAGTATAGCTGTTGCTCCTTCTCTCTTTTCGTTCTAGT
The DNA here is from genome assembly GCA_004027835.1 of Alouatta palliata. Classification (NCBI taxonomy): domain Eukaryota; kingdom Metazoa; phylum Chordata; class Mammalia; order Primates; family Atelidae; genus Alouatta; species Alouatta palliata. Next base: position 11,151 of record PVKV010020370.1, read on the forward strand.
TGTATGGAATATCATTCTCCACCCATTCATTTTCAGGCTACATGTGCCTTTATGGGTGAAGTGGGTTTCTTGTAGGCATTAAATATTTAGATCTTGTTTCTTTTTTTAAATCCATTCAACCACTCTATGACTTTTAATTTAAAATTGAGTCCTATCTGTTCCTGTATATTTATCACTTTGTCAAATTTTCAAATGTTTTATATTATTGTTTATGTGAAAAGCTTTCCTTCTCCTCATTGTTGCTCAAATCCCTTTTGAACACCAATAATTCTGAGATTTGGCCTGATGAGGTTATTTTCTATATCTTGTAACTTACTCTCCTTAATTTTCATTTTTTTTCTCTGAGTATTTTCAAATAGCCTTTCTTCAAGCTCAGTAATTATTTCCTCGGCTTGATCCGTTCTGCTATTTAGGGCCTCTAATAAATTTTTTAGTTTAGCAAATTTATTTCTCACTTCCAAGGTTTCTGTTTGATTTTTAAAAAATTATTTTTTAAATAATTTATCTGATGCGTTTCTGAATTATTTTTCTATGTTATTTGAGAGATCACTGAGTTTCTCTAAAATTGATATTTTGAATTGTTGATCAGAGAGTTCACATATTACTGTCTTGCGAAGGTCAGTGGTTGATTCATTGCTTTGTTTCTGGAGGTCATGGTTCCTTATTTGCTGTTATTTTTTGTACATGCACATCTATTAATGTGTATTCCAAGATTACTTATTCCAGACTTCTCTGTCTACCTTGTTTTATTTTTTTTCTGAACATATTTGCTTAGAGATTCTTTTTAACTTACCTGTTGATTTTCTTATTTCTTTCTTTTTATTTTTGTTCATTTATTATTTCTTCTTTCCTTTTTCTCCAAAAGTTGTTGCCTTTTTTGCAGTAAATGGTACCTTAAACCCATGTTTGCCTCAGTTCTAGTAAGTAATTAGAATATGTCTGGAATGGGGGATATTCCAAAGACAATTTCCAGGTAGTGTGAGAAGGCTTGCTAGGTGTTCATGCCCAGGGGACCAGTAGAACAAACCTGCTACAGCATGGTGGCTGCTGAACAGCCACTCTGTCCTGGGGTCTCCTTTGACAGAGTTATAGAGCAGAGTTTCCAGGGCTGAGGGTGGTAGTTCCACCTCCCCAGGTTGTCTTTGGATATCCTCGGGGATATTTTGCCCTTTAGGCACTCCTGATGCTTCTTGTGGATTGAGGAAAATACAGATATCCTGCCAGTGAACCCAAGGTAGTGGGAAGGCTGGTTGTCCATCTCAATCTCATTTTTAACAGTGTAGAAACAATAAGGGGGAAATTTTCCATGCAGTTAGTGCCAGGCAAATTTCGAAGAGGGGTCATGGATATTTGCTGAATCTGTCCCACAGACCCTGGCAGACCAATGGATAATATGAGTACTCAGACACAGGTATGCAGTGTAAGAGCAGCTAGGGAACTGCCTGGCACTAGTGGCCAAGGGGCAGCAGCCCGGAGAAGCTGGAGCTGCTTGGTTTTATTCAGTGCAAGCATAATGCCAAAAGTCTGGAGCAAACACAACCTGTAGGTAATTAACATTTACTGGTTCCCTGAAAGGGAACGCTGCATGGATGATCAAAGGTCAGTTCCTGGTCAACATAAGTTAACAAGCCTGTTTAAGACAAATCCCCCTACATTCCCTTGTACCTACTCTTTGCCCTCTGCGTCAGGGTTAGAGAACAGCTGATTTCCGCTATTTTGCCCTGACACTATGCAGAACCTTTCAACCTTTCAGAAGGCCTGCTCCTTTCCCTGTAGCTCCTCCCACCACTCTGACTGATCTCCTACAGATATTAATATTTGGTTCTTTTACCATATGCTCAGAGTACTTATACTTCTCTGTAGCCCAGGGAACTGTTTCCTCCCTGGTTTTGAATCCTGCGATATTGATGATAATAGGCAACATTATGTATTTGGTTTTGGTTTTCTGTGAGTAGCAGTGAAGCTAGCTTGCTTCTATGCTGCTATTTTGGTACTAGAACAGAAATTCCTAGCAGAATTTTAGCAAACCAATTCCAACAGTGTATTAAAAGAGCAATGCATTATTACAAAATGGGGTTTATCATTAAAATGCATGGCTGATTAAATGTTTAAAAATTAAACGTGGTAAAACTATACAAGAGCTGACAGAGAAAATAGCCAGTGTAGAGAAGAACATAAACAACTTGGTAGAGCTGCAAAACATACTACAATAATTTCCCAATGAATCACGGGCATCAGTAGCAGCACAGAACAAGCTAAGGGAAGAATCTCAGAGCTTGAAGACTGGATTTCTAAAATAGACATTCAAATAATAATAGAGAAAAAAGAATAAAAAAGAATGATCAAATCTATGAAAAACATGAAGTCATGTCCAGAGGCAAAAACTAGACCCTATAATTCATTTTTGTCCCTGAAAGAGATGAGGAGAATGAAGCCAACTTGAAAAACATATTTTGGAATGTCATCCATGAGAATTTCCCAAACCTAGCAAGAAAGACCAACATTCAAATTTAAAAATGTAGAGAAACCCAGTAAGATATCTTGCAAGAAGATAATTTCCAAGACACATAATTATCAGATTTCCCTAGGGCAAAATGAAAGAAAAATAGTTACAGAGAAAGGACAGGAAACCTACAAAGGGAAGCCCATAAGACTAACAGCAGACCTCTCATCAGAAACACTGCTATCCAAAAGAGAATGACGGCCAATATTCAACACCCTTAAAGAAAAGAAATTCATATTTTGCCAAACTAAGCTTTATAAGCAAAGGAGAAATAAGATCCTTTTTAGACAAGCAAATGCAGAGGGAATTTGTTGCAACCAGACTTGCCTTACAAGAGCTCCTGAAGGAAGCACTAAATGTGAAAGGAAAGACCTTACTAATTACTACAAAAACACACTGAAGTATACAAACCAGTATACTTCAGGAGCTTCATAAAGCAACCACAAACATAAGTCTGCATAACAACCAGCCGACATCATGATGACCAAGTCAAATCCACACATATCAATACTAAACTTGAGTATAAATAGGCTAAGTGCCTCCAATTAAAAGGCCCAGAGTGGCAAACTGGATATAGAAGCAAGACCCAAGGGTATTCTTTCTTCAAGAGACCATCTGAAAGGCAGTGACAGTTATAGGCTCAAAATAAAAGTATGGAGAAAAATCTACCAAGCAAATGGAAAACAGAAAAAAAGTAGGGCTTGCAATCCTAGTTTCAGACAAAACTGACTTTAAACCAACAAAGATAAAAGACAAATAAGGATATTCCATAATGGCAGAGGGTTCAATTCAAGAGAAGATATAACTATCCTGAATGATATGCACTCAACATATGAGCACTCAGCTTCATAAAGCAAGTTCTTAAAGACTTTCAAAAAGACTTAGACTCCCATGTTACACTAGTGGGAGATTTCAACACACCACTGAAAGTATTAGACAGGTCACTGAGTCAGAAAATTAACAAAGATATTCAGGACCTGAACTCAGAACTGAATCAAATGGACCTGACAGACATCTATACAACTCTGTACCCCAAAACAAGAATACACACTGTCCTCATTGCCATAAGGCATATACTCTAAAATTGACCAAATAATCATATATATAACAATCCTTAGCAAAAGCTCCTTCAACTGATAAACAACATCAGCAAAGTCTCATGATATAAAACCAACATAAATATATTGCCAGCATTCCTATGTACCAATAACAGTCAAGCTGAGAGCCAAATCAGGAATGCAATCTCATTCAAAATTGCCACAAAAAGAATAAAATACCTAATAACACAGCTAACCAGGTAGGTGAAGGAGCTCTAGAATAAGAACAGTAAAACACTTCTCAAAGAAATCAGAGATGACACAAACAAATGGAAAAACATTCTATTTCATGGATAGGAAAAATCAATATTGTTAAAATGGCAGTACTTCATGAAGCAATTCCCAGATTCAATGATACTTATTAAACCATAAATGATGTACTTCACAGAACTAGAAAAAAAATTAAATTCATATGGGACCAAAAAAGAGCCTAAATAACCAAGGCAATCCTAAGCAAAAAGAAGGAAGCTAGAGGCATCATGATACCTGACTTCTAACTTTACTACAGGGCTATAGTAAACAAAACAGCATGATACTAGAAAAAAAACAAGTATACAGACCAATGGAACCATGAGCCTAGTAATAAGGCCACCCTGCTACAGCCGTCTGATCTTCAGTAAAGCTGATAAAAGGAATGGGGAAAGGACTCCCTATTCAAAAAATGGTATTGGGATAGCTAACAGAAGATTGAAACTAGACTCTATATATAAAAATCAATTCAAGATGGATTAAAGACTTAAATGTAAAACCTAAAACTGTAAGAAGTCTGAAGACAACCTAGGCAATACCATTCTAAATATAGGAATGGGTAGAGATTTCATGAAGAAGACATCAAAAGCAATTGCAACCAATGAAAAAATTGACAAATGACAGCTAATTAAACTAATGAACTTCTGCACAACAAAGGAAAATATCCATAGAGTAAATAGATAACCTACTGAATGGCAGGATTTTTTTCAAACTGTACATCCAACAAAAGTCTAATATACAGCATCTATAAAGAACTTACACAAACTTGCAAGCAGAAAACAACCTCATTAAAAAGTGGGAAAAGAACATAAGAGGCATTTTTCCAAAGAAGACATAAATGCAGCCAACAACCATATGAAAAATGCTTAACATCAGTGATCATTAGTAAAATGCAAATCAAAACCACAATGAAATAACATTTCACATAAGTCACAACGGCTATAGCCAAAAAGTCAAAAAAATAACTACATATGCTAGTGAGTTTGCAGTAAAAAATGAATGCTTATACACTGTTTTGGGGAGTGTAAATTAATTCAACCATTGTAGAAAGCAGTGGTGGACTGGCAAAAGAAAATGTGAATGGAATTCTATGCAGCCGTAAAAAAGAACAAGATCATGTCATCTGCAGAAACAGAAAACCAAATACTGCATGTTCTCATAGTGGGAGCTAAATGAAGGAAACACATAAAGGAAACAAAAGACAATTCAACCTCCCAGAGGGTGGAGGTTGGGAGGGAAAGAATTAGGAAAAATGAGAAGTGAATACTAGGCTTAATATATGGATAACAAAATAAGCTGTACAAGAAATCTCAGTGATAGTAGTTTACCTATATAACAAACCTGCACATGTATCTTGAACTTAAAAAAATTGTGATTCATTATATTAGCAACCTATATATATACAAATACAAAAATTTTACAAATATATATACCTAAAAGTAAACACTAAAAGTGTAAATGTTCTGGAAAGATAAAATTTTTTTTATCGTTGGGTTAAGCAATTTTTTTTTTTTTCAAACAGAGTCTCACTCTGTCACCCAGACTGGAGTGCAGTTGCATGATCTCAGCTCACTGCAACCTCTGCCTCACAGGTTCAAGTGATTCTCCTGCCTCAGCCTTCCGAGTAGCTGGGATGACAGGCGTGTACCACCACGCCTGGCTAATTTTTTTGTGTTTTTACTAGCTATGGGATTTCACCATATTAGCTAGGATGGTCTTGAACTCCTGACCTCCTGATCCACCGTCTCGGCCTCTCAGAGTACTGGGATTACAAGCGTCAGCCACCATGCCCGGCTAGGTAGAGCAAATATTTTTTAGATACAGTATGAAAGCAAGACTTACCAAAAAATTACAAATTTTTTTATCAAAATAAAATTCCTGCAATTTAAAAGACTTTTTAAAAAATATTTATTTTTAATTGACAAAAGTTGTGTATGTTTATGGGGTACAATGTAATATTTTGATATGTGTATATATTATAGTATAATTAAATCAAATTAATTAATATACCTATCACCTTACATGCTTATCATTTTTGGAGATGAGATTAAACTCTACTCTCAGCAATTTTCAAATATACAATATATTATTATTAGCTATAGTTTCCATGCTGTAAAATAGATGTCAGAACTTATTCCTTCTAATGGAAACTTTTACTCTTCAGCTAACATCTCCCCATTTCTCACCCATCAGCCCTGATAACTACAATTCTATTCTCAACTTCAGTTAGTTCAAATTTTGTAATTCCACATATATATGAGATTATATAGTATTTGTCTTTCTCTGACTGTTGCATTTCACTTAGTCTATAAAATGTTCTCCAGGTACATCTATGTTGTCACAAATATCAGGATTTCCTTCTTTTTTTAAGGCCAAATAATATTGCACTATGTATACATGCCACATTTTTCAAAGACGTTTTTATGAGAATATGAAGACAAAACTAAGAGAAAATATTTGTGAATCACATATCTGATAAATGATTTGTAACCAAAATATATGAAGATTCTCAAAACAATAATAAAAAATCACTAATTAAAAATGAGCAAAATGTATGCATGGAAACTAAAAACATACAAATAGCACGTAACCACCTAGAAAAATATACTCAAAATTATTTTTCACTAGGCAAAAACAGGTTGAAACCATGAGATAACTACACATAGTTACTAGAATGGTTAAAACTTTTAAAACACTTACAGTAAATGATGCCAACAGTAAGTCTCATACTTTGTTTGTGGGAATGCAAAAAATAGTACAGTCACTTTGGAAACAGTTTGGCAGTTTATTACATAGGTGAACAGAATCTCACTACAATATCCAGTAATACCATCCCTAGGTATTTATGAATATAAAATATAAACATAAATGCAGGTGTTTATAGCAGCTTTAGTCATACTTGCCCCAAATTGAAAACAACCAAAATATCCTTCAGCTCATGACTCAATAAATAAATTGTGGTATATCCATAGCATAGTATAGTACAAATTATTGATACACAAAACATAGATTTCAAATATGTTATACGAAATGGAAGAAGCCTAGCTATTGTAGGATTCTGGAAGAAGTAAAAACAGACCAGTAGTTTCCTGGGCTTAGAGGTGAAGAAAGATCTTAACACCAAATAGCTGCAGAGACAGTTTTGGGGGTTGGGGGCTTGGGACAATTTAATATCTTGATTGTGGTAGTGGTTGTTTAACTATATGCACTTACCAAAACTCACAATATGAGTAAAATTGTAAACTTCCTATATGTAAATTAAACCTTAATTTTAAAAAGAGACTTAAAAGTTAACAAAAAAGTCTAGAAAGTATACACACATACACCCAAATATACCTATACCCACAACTCACCTCATGCAATGCAGTATTGGTAGTTAGGTGACATCAAGATTAAGATTTTAAAGTGATCATTTCCTTTGTTCAAAAGCAAATTTAAAATTTTTAGAGAATTTGGGGATACTATAAGATTTTTATTGGACTCTGAATTTGTGGACTGAGTGTTCATTTCAACAAATTATCTTACTACCCACAGTAAAAGTTCTGAGGGAAACTATATCATGTTTTCTAATTAATACCTCGGACTCTATGCCACTGATTTATCAGGATTTATTTAAACATTTCTTATTGGTAAACATTTGTGTTACTTTTTGTGCCTCACTATTATAGATAATTTTTGAAAATACCTTTAAACATAAATATTCTGAATTTCTGAAATTAGATATCTAAAATTCAGTATGCAGGATTAGAAAATATAGGTAGCTTTTTGCCTGACAAGTTTTAATTATAAAAGTAATGAATAGGGCCAGATGCCATGGCTCACACCTGTAATCCCAGTACTTTGGGAGGCCGAGGCAGGTGGATCACGAGGTCAAAAATTCAAGAGTAGTCTAGCCAACATGGTGAAACCGCATTTCTACTAAAAATACAAAAATTAGCCAGGCATGGTGGCAGATGCCTGTAATACCAGCTACTAGGAAGGCTGAGGCAGGAGAATTGCTGAAACCAAGGAAGCGAAGGTTGCAGTGAGCCAAGACTATGCCACAGCACTCCAGCCAGGGTGATAGAGCAAGACCTCTTCTTGGGGGGGAATAAAAGTGACAAGGTATTGTGCCAGATAATTCATTTGAATTGTCCGTTATTTTACAGATAATAGTGAGCTAGAATTATAATCTATTCAGTCTAGCTCCATAGCCCTGGTCTATAATCAATATAACAAAGTTGCAGAATTCCAGCAACCATGGAGACCAGGTGGGGGTATGATAAACGGTGTGTGCCAGGTAGAGGACAGAGGCGAGCTGGAGGACAGTGCCTTGCCTAAATGTGCCATTTGCTCTTCATCTAAAGCCAACTCTTGTCATTTAAGGACACAGACTGTCTAAAAAAAGTGGAAACTAGGATTTGTTCATGTTGCTCATGCATAAAATCACCAAGTTTTAAAACATTTTGTATGCACAAAACAAGAAACACCTCTTGGGAAGATCTGGTCCAGATTCTCCCAGTTTATGCCTCTAGTAGCAAAGTTTGCTATCTTGAGCTGTTGATGTTATATTTTAGTAAAAACATTGGATGAAAAAGTGACAAATAGAACTTGTATTGCAACATGACTGCCATAGGATATATAACTTAATGGCAATTAATTAATATCTACATTCATTTTTATGTTTGAGTTATATAAATACTGTTTCTTACTTGTAGTTTCTACATGGTCATAATATGGAGATAGTTCAGCTTCATTTGAATGTAAATCACATATTCTCATGTCCTATTATGAATGAACTGCTTTTCTGAACAAGCTGCAGGAAGCACACTGAAATGCCATTAATTTATTCTGAAACCACATTTCTGTTCTCACGTACCACTCTCTCTGCTACTATTCAGCTCTAGCAGTAGATAGAAAAGCTAAATATAGACCCAGTTTTCAAATGTCTATATTCAATAGAGAATGCTTATTTAAAATGTGTCTGAGGTAGTGGGACTCAAACTTGGCTGCACACTGGAAATGCTTAAGGAGCTTTAAAGTATACATAGACATGGTTCTTACCCCAGAGGTTGCAATTGAATTGGCCTAGGTGTAACCTGGGCATCAGAGTTGTTAAAAGCCCCTAGGTGATTCTACTATCAGCCAAGATTGAGATTGACTTGTCCAATGTAGGTTTTGCAACATAATATTTGATGTATGGTAACAGTTGAGTTAATAGCACCTATTTATAGAATTTGTAATTATTAACAGTATTTTGATCTCTTCCTCTAATCAGTGTATCATATTATTTGTTTTCCTTGAATCTTCTTGAGAAGTGATACATAGCATACTGTGATGCCATTATTTTTTAAAATTAGAGAGGTGCCTAATCAGATTGAAGAGATGAAGTTCTATTTCTTTCATTGTAATCATTTTCTAGACTATAATCTTTTTGAAGAAAGGGGCTCAGTGTTGTCTTTGTGTACCCAACACTTAGCATCATGCCAGATACACACTATGTATTTTAAAATTGTTAGTTGAATAAATTATTATTAATAGATCTATTTGTTTCTCATAGATGAGAAAAGTAAAATAGATTAAGAATAGACAGATACAATCTGTGAATGTGGCCTTAGTTCCCTGAAAGCCACTAAGAAGTAAAGGTACAGGAGCAAGCACACTAGCAACTCCATCAATTTCTTTGGCTTGTTTATCACACTGTATAGCTGTCACACAGTCATGCACATTCCTTTCTTCCTAGCTGAAAATAAGGAAAGGTAGAAAAACTCTGGATTTAGAAAATTCTATTTCTCTTGACTTTTGGATATCTCTGAAGAAACAAAATGTGGATCAAAGCCCTTAACCATACACTTTACATTTTCTAATGGGCTCAGACCTTGTTACAGCAATATTCATATGTGCAAAGCAAATATGGCTTATATATCTTTTATTTTTATTTATTTACTTATTTTTGAGATGAAATCTCCCTCTGTCTCCCAGGCTAGAGTGCAGTGGCAAGATCTTGACTTATTGCACGTCTGCCTCTTGTGTTCAAGCGATTCTCCTCCTCAGCCTCCTGAGTAGCTAGGACTGTAGGAGCCCACCACCACTCCAGGCTAAGTTTTGTATTTTTAGTAGGGATGGGGTTTCACCATGTTGGCCAGGCTGGTCTTGAAATCCTGACCTCAGGTGATGTACCTGTTTTGGCTTCCCAAAGTGCTGGGATTTCAGGCGTGAGCCACCATGCCTGGCCAGGAAATGTAGCTTGCTTTTTCTTTTTTTTTTTTTTAATATTTTATTGTGTTTTAGGTTTTGTGGTACATGTGAAGAACATGCAAGATTGTTGCATAGGTACATACATGGCAATGTGGTTTGCTGCCTTCCTCCCCATCACCTATATCTGACATTTCTCCCCATGTTATACCTCCCCAACTCCCCACCCTGCAGTGCCTCCCCTAGTTCTCCCCTACAGACCCCAGTGTGTGATGCTCCCCTCCCTGTGTCCATGTGTTCTCATTGTTCAACACCCACCTATGAGTGAGAACATGCAGTGTTTGATTTTCTGTTCTTGTGTCAGTTTGCTGAGAATGATGGTTTCCAGGTTCATCCATGTCCCTACAAAGGACACTAACTCATCGTTTTTTATGGCTGCATAGTATTCCATGGTGTATATGTAATCTCTATAACTCTTATTCCTTTTAGACCTTTCTTCTGGCTGGGAAAAATCAATTTTGACTAGTGGAGTAAAACTCAGTGTTATTTAATAAGTAAAGGCATTTTTAAAATATAACTCAGGCTTTTAGAATTAAATGTTGTTTTATGGATTTTTGCCTCCCCCAGTATTCCTCTTTAAAGCGCCTTCAGAGTATATAGCCAGTCTGCTTTGCACTACATGGACAGCATGTTAGAGGGATAGAAAAGGGTTCATTCTCCACATGGAATACTCTAGATCCCTTCTGGTGTCCACTGTAAGTAACTGGTTTAGTTTGTTCTTATTAGCTCCTATGACAATGTTAATGATCTCATTTTGGCACAGGGTAGAATGTTCCATCGGCTGTGGTCCCAGGCATTTATTTTCAGACTCAAAGTCACCACCTACATCTCTGGACCTAAGATCTTGGCTCTTCAACTGTCTCTGTCAGCCACACTTTCATACCACTATTGAGCTTCCCCAAATCTGTTAGATATTGTTGAAGGCTTCTTGAAATTCTCAAGGTATTGCTTGGACTCCCAGGTATTGCTCCAAGATGTGGATACTAAAACTTCATCATCTCAAATCTCCTAAGTCTCTTCTTTTCTTGTCACATTCCACCAAGGATTGAAAAAAAAAAAAAAAAAAGATTTATAATTCTCGGTTTCTTGTCTTGACTTTCCTGTACCTAAATGAATGGGGCCAAATAAGTATAACTCTAAACGGCCCAAGCCAAAGGGCTTTAGAAAACCCTCCCCTTTCCACTTCACAAAAGACTAGCTTTCAAGACTATTTTTTTCCTAGGGACATGTTACTACAATTTACCTATGATCTTTAACTTCTCACCAAGACCTGCATTATTATGCCCTGAGGTCATAATTCAGCCCATTCCTGGAGTGGTTATTTTCAGAGTAAATACCATTATCTGAAAATTTTTTAATATATTTGTCTATTTATTAGCTGTCTCTCTCCCTGAAAAACTGTAATTTATATGAGGACACAGATTTTATTGGTCTTATTAACCATGTATACTTACCACCTAGGAGAGTGTTTTTTTGTGTAGATAATATCATTAAATTGTTCATTGATTTACGTATATAAAAATGTATGGATGATTTCACTAATTTACTTTTCAGCTGTGGGCTGAGAAGAAACTAAGAAAACAAGACATAAGGAAAAAATGAAATGATACAGGTTTCATAGTCTGAAAATATTACATATGCATACTTTTATTTGCTATTATGTTAAAATAAATCCAACAGAATATCTGATATTTAAGGTTTAGAACATATAATTTTTATTTTAATTATTTATAAACACATACATATACATAATGTAGTTAATATGTTTGTATTTTTTATTTGTTTAAATTATAATTAATTTGGATGAGATTTTGAATAATTTTAGTTTGCCATTGTACCTATATGAATTTTTCAGATTTTCTACCATCGTATTTCATGTGTAACAGAAACAAGTAAAGCATATCATGTCATACTTTGACTTCTGTTATATATGTCTATATGTGTATATATACCTGCACTATATATGTACATAAACATACACAATGCTGTTGACTGTTGAACAATGCAGAAGTTAGTGGTACCAATCTCCTGCACAGTCAAAATTCCAATATAATTTTTGACTTCCCAAAACTTAATTAATAATGGGTTACTATTGAGTGGAAGCCTTACTGATAATATAAACAATTGATTAACGTGTATTTTATATGTTCAATATATTATATTCTGTATTCTTCCAATAAAGTAAAGTAGTGAACAGAAATGTTATTAAGAAAACCATAAGAAAGAGAAAATATGTTTACAATTTATCAAGTGGAAGTGGATCACATAAAAGTCTTCTCATTCCTTGTCTTCACATTGTTTAAGCTGAGGAGGAGGAAGAAGAGGAGAGGTTGGTCCTGGTATATCAGGAGTGGCAGAGGCAGAAGAAGATGGACCCATGCAGTGTAAAACTGTGTTGTTAAAGGGTCAAAAATACATATAAACACATGCAAGCATTCATTTTAATATACCTGAAACTATATGTGGCTTCATCAAGAAATTGATGTGGTCCTAAATGAATTCCTATGGAAACTAAAATCTTAATGTTTACAATGTCTTTGAATAGTTTTTAAAATATAATCTAAACCCTCTAATATTCATTGTCACAGGGTAACTGTAGATATTTTAGAGGGGGATATTGAATATATATAATAATTTTGTAAAAACTTGATGTGTTTCTTTTCACCTTTTTTCCTGAAAAAGGTGGAGACTTTACATTTTTTCCATTTTTTCCAGAAGTAAGCTGGCTAGTCTTACGTACTTTTCTTGTTGGTTGAATTATAGCACAATGCTGTAGTTTTACATTAATTTTATTTTTCAAATTTTAGGTAATGGAAGAAAAAAAATCAGTATTATCCCAGATATGTATAAACTGCATGCCAAATTATTCTGAAGTGAATTTTTTGTTAGCACTATAATCCATTAGAGAAAGAGATTTATAATGGGAATGCTGACAGATCGTTTCAGCAGCCATATGGAAGCTCCTTAGCTGATTCATTAATATCTAACAAAGCTAGTCCCATGTCTTTACAAATCAAATTCTTCCTCTCCAGTGGAGATAGGTCAAAATATTGAAGAAGGCTTGTGCTCTCTGTAGAAATGAAATAGATGATGCTGACATCTCCATTGGTTTAATGAGAGTGTGGCAGCAGAGTGCTGCTGGATAGAGTGCTTTGTCAAAGTGGACTGAGGTCTATTTTTAGACAATGTGGGTTGCCTTTTATATTCATCCTACCTAAGAGCAGGGGGAATGCAGCAAGTTCCTGGTTACTAAAATAGAAAAGTCAGGATTGAAAGCAGCTCAGATTTGATCAGCACCTAAGTCCACCTGAGTGTGACCAGTTCTTCGTCTTACCTTAAAAAGATTTATTTATTTTTTTGCTATTATGAGACTTCCATTGTCTTTCATTTAATATAACAGCAATCCTGGAGTTGAACCTAATTAAAATAACCTACTTTGTGATTTTGTTGTTTTTTTCTCCTATAGTTCCAGGTGTCTTGTGAAAAATTCATGTCGGTTTGACAGTTTTTATATCTCTTTTCAGATAGAATTGGGTATGTTGTCTCAAGGAGATTTTTAAATTGTTGAAAATTATACTGCAATTTGCTCACATACTAATTTGCATTAAAAGTAGAAACAATTTAGAATCCGTGCGATCAATACCACTAGTTTGGCCTTACTTTTAATGGTTTCAATGTTAACTTTTGAATCTGTGGATATATGTGCCATTCTTATGAGCTTTTATTTTCTGATGCTTCATTGTGGATAATTGGGAAAATGTAATTCTATATTGAGATATCAGTGGGCTTAAGAATATATACATTATAGTGCCTAGGCTCAAAACCAGTTTACCACTTACTAAATACGTGATCTTTTGCAAATGATTTGAACTGTTTTTGTCTTGTTTACCTAATTGGAAAAATGGAGATGATAATAAATGAATACATGAAAGACACTTAAAGTAGTGCATACTTCATCCTAAATACTAAGTAAATATGACCTTTTAAATTCAAAACTGAATGTTATTACACCAGTCACTGTGTAAGTTAACTAACATGCAGTATGAATTTAGTAAAATAATTCTCACGTAAAATTTAGTTTCCCATTTTAAATAAACTAGCAGTAGTTGACTGGGTTTTTTATTATTGTTGTTTAGTTTTGTTATTCCTTTTTGTGGAGATGGGGTCTTGCTATATTGCCCAGGCTGCTCTCACATTCCTGGGTTCAAGCTGTTCTCCCACCATGCTCTGCAGTTTGTTTTACTATTTTTATTAACAACAACTACAACATGTGCCCCACAAATAGGACACAATTTTATAATTGTAATTATTTTCTCCAAAGTATGTAAGTAAATATTTTGAGCAAGAATCAAGTGTCACACTCCAGGTACAGACATTCTGCTGTGAGATTTCAACTAAGTAACTGGATTTACAATGTGTTTTCTTAATCTGAAACTGGATTAAAGTGGAGTTTTAACATTTACTTGTAACAGTCATCAGTGAAAGCTCATAAAAATACTGCATCTCTCCATAGATGCAAAAATTAACATGTGTACCATTAACAACATGATTAATGTAGCAGTATTTCTTGTGTGCATTCTAGTATTTAGTTTTTGTCCTACATTAAAAGTGAGCTATCTTTCCTAATGCCTAGTAAATGAGGATGGAATATAAAATGATTAACTGATTGTGTTTGATGTTAATTGTTGCATTGAAAGTCCCCACACATAGTGACTTTAAACAATAAACATCATCGTCCTAGTTTCTGTGAGTTAAGAGTTAGACAAGGCTTAAATGGGTGGTGTGGCTCAGAATCTCTCATGAGTTTGCACTCAGATGTAACCTGAAAGCTTTGGGAACGTGTAGGGTTCTAATCCAAGGTGTCTCCTTTGCATGGCTGGGAAACTAATGCTGGTGGTTGAGGGGAGTTCCCACTTCCTCCCTACGGCTCTCCTCATACTGAGTGTGTCCTAAAGACATGGCTTTTGGTTCCCCCTAAAGTAAGTGGCCCCAAAGTAATCCAGATATATATATTTATATTTTCCAATGTCATATAGTAACACTTCTGCCATAATTCTATTCATTAGAATCAGGAGACTAAATCCAGCCTGGGTGCTGTGGCTCAAGCCTGTAATCCCAGCACTTTGGGAGGCTGAGGCAGGCAGATCACTTGAGGTCAGGAGTTCGTGACAAGCCTGACAAATATGGTGAAACCCCAACTCTACTAAAAATACAAAAAAAATAACCAAATGCGTTGGCGCATGCTTGTAATCCCAGCTACTTGGGAGGCTGAGATATGAGAATTGCTTGAACCCGCGAGGCGGAGGTCACAGTGAGCCAGGATCACACCACTGTTCTGAGTCTGGCCAACAACAGCAACAACAAAAACAAAGCAAAAAACAACAACAACAACAACAACAACTAACTCCAGCCTACATTTTATGGGCAGTCAGTGGGGGAATAGTCTTTATAGTCTTTACCTTTTGGGGAGAAGAATATTAAAGAATTTTTTGGAATAGTTTATAATGACTACACTAATCTAATTGTATTAAACATTGCAAATAGTTTCTTAAGTTTTGTTGAAAAGGTAATTTGTGAAAATGTTGACAATATAATACATTTAGTGATTCTCATTTTATTTTTTTTAATTACTTTATATCTTTAGTAATTAGAAATGTGAATTTTATTTATTTATTTTTTTCAACTTTATTTTAGAATCATAGGGTACAATTACAGGTGTATGACAAAGGTTTATTACGTGATGCTGAGGCTTAGAGTATAAAAGAATCTGTCTCCCAGGTAGTGAGCATTGTATCTAATAGGCGGTTTCTCAACCCTTGCCCTGCTTCCTCCCTTTACCCTCTTGCATCCCCCAGTGTCTGTTTCCATCTTTATGTTCATGTGTACTCAATGATTAGTTTCCACTTAGAAGTGAAAAAATGTGGTATTTAACTTTCTGTTTCTGTGTTAGTTTGCTTAGGGTAATAGCCTCCAGTCGCATCCATGTTGCTGCAGAGGGCATGATTTCATTCTTTTTTATGGCTGCATAGTATTCCACGGTGTATATGTACTACATTTTCTTTATGCAACCCACTGTTAATGGACACCTGGGTTGATTCCATGTCTTTGCTATTGTGAATAGCGCTGCAATGAACACACAAAAGCATATATCTTTTTGGTACAATGATTTGTTTTTTCCTTTGTGTATATACCCAGTAATGGAATTGCTAGGTCAAATGGCAGTTCAACTCAGTTCTTTGAGAAATTTCCAAACTGCTCTCCATGGTGGTTGAACTAAGTTAGATTCCCACCAAAAATGTACAAGTGTTCCCTTTGCTCCATAGCCTTAACAACATCTGTTAGAGTTTGACTTTTTAACAAAAGCCATTCGGACTGGTATAAGATGATATCTCATTGTGGTTTTGATTTGCATTTCTCTGATGATTAGTGATAATGAGCATTTATTCATGATTGTTTTCTGTTTGCATGTCTTCTTTTGAGAAGTGTCTGTCCATGTCTTTTTCCCACTTTTTTATGGTGTTATTTGGTTTTTTGCTCATTGTTTCATTTAAGTTCCTTACAGATTCTGAATATTGGGCTTTATAGATTCTGGATATGACATACTTTCTGAATATTTTCTCCCATTTGGCTGATTGTCTATGAGTTTATCTTGCTGTAAAGAAGCTCTTTAGTTTAGTTAGGCCTCACTTGTCAATTTTAGTTTTTGTTGCAGCTGGTTTTGAAAACTTGGCCATTAATTATTTGTCAAGGCTGATATCAAGAAAGTTTGTTCTAGATTTTCTTCTAGAATTGTATAGTTATAGTCTTACATGTAAGTCATTAATCCATTATGAGCTAATTTTATGTATGGTTGATAGGTAGGGATTCATTTTTATTCTTCTGTGTATGGTTAGCCAGTTATCCCCACACTATTTATTGAATAGGGAATCTTTGCCTCATTCCTTATTTTTGTTCACTTTTTTGAGGATCAGATGGTTGTAGGTATGGGGCTTTATTTATGGAATTCTATTCTGTTCCACTGGCCACTATATGAGGTTTTTCTTCTAGTCTCATGATGTTTTTGTTCCTGTAACCTTGTAGAACAGTTTGAAGTCAGGTAATATATATCCGCAGCTTGTTTTTGGTTTGTTTTATTCTTGGAAATACCTTTTGCTATTCAGGTTTTTATTTTGGTTCCATATGAATTTTAGAATAGTTTTATTTCTAATTCTGTAAAAAATGACGTTGATAATTTGGTAGGAATAGTACTGAATCTTTACATTTCTTTGCATAGTATGGTCATTTTAACAATATTGATTTTT
Organism: Alouatta palliata; assembly: GCA_004027835.1. Taxonomy (NCBI): domain Eukaryota; kingdom Metazoa; phylum Chordata; class Mammalia; order Primates; family Atelidae; genus Alouatta; species Alouatta palliata. The sequence goes on from PVKV010020370.1 coordinate 28,535, forward strand.
TCTATCCATGAGCATAGAATGTTTTTCCATTTATTTGTATAATCTCTGATTTTATTCAGCAGTGTTTTGTTATTCTCCTTGTAGAGTATTTTTTACCTCCTTGGTTTGCACTATTCCTGGGTATTTTTTTTTCATAGCTATTGTAAATTTATTTGCATTCTTGATTTGGCCCTCAGCTTGACTTTTATTGATAGATATAAATTCAACTGAATTGTATGCATTTAGTTTGTATCCTGAAGCTGTACTGAAATCATTCATCAATTGTAAGAGCCCTTTGACAGAATCTTCCTGGTTTTCTAGGTATAGAATTATATCACTATCAAGGAAAGACAGTTTGACTCCTTCTTTTTCTATTTGGATGCCTCTTTACTTTTTTATCTTGTTTGATTTCTCTGACTAGGACTTCCCATACTATATTGAATAGCAGTCGTGAGAGTGAGCATCCTTGCCTTGTTCCAGTTCTCTAGGGGAATGGTTTTCAGTTTTTGCCCATTCAGTGTGATGTTAGCTATGGGTTTGTCATAGATGGCTCTTACTGTTTTGAGGTATGTTCCTTCAATGTCTAGTTTGCTGAGGCTTATTTCATGAAGGGATGTTGGATTTTATCAAAAGCTCTTTCTGCATCCGTTGAGACAGCCATATGATTTTTGTTTTTAATTTGGCTTATGTGGTAAACCACATTTCCTGATTTGCATATGTTGAACCAACCTTGCATCCCAGGAGTAAAGCTCATTTGGTCATATGAACTAACGTTTTGATATGCTGCTGGATTCAGTTTTCTAGTATTTTGTTAAGGATTGTTTTGTCTATGCTTATCAGGGATATTGTCTTGATATTGTGTCTCTGTGAGATTTTGGTTTAAGGAAGATACTGGCTTCTAGTTAGAGAAAAGTGCATCCTCCCTTGATTTTTTTGAATGGTTTCAGTGGGATTGGTATCAGTCTTGTACATCTGGTAGAATTTGGCTATGAATCCATCTGGTTCTGGGCTTTTGTTGTTATTGTGGTTGTTGCCAGAGTATTTATTACTGATTTAACTTTGGAACTTATTATTGGTATGTTAGGTTTTTAATTTTTTCTGGTTCAATCTTGGGAAGTTGTGTGTTTCCAGGAATGTATCCATGTCCTCTAGACTTCCTAATTTGTATGCATAGAGGTGTTCATAATAGTCTTTGAGGATCTTTTATATTTCTGTGGGATAGGTTATAATATCATCTTTGCCTTTTCTAACTTTAGATCTTCTCTCTTTTCTCTTTGTTAATCTAGCTAGAGATCTATACATCTTGTTTATTTTTTCAAGTAAACTTTTGATTTTGATTATCTTTTCTATGAAATTTTGCATATCAATTTTCTTCAGTGCCTCTCTGATTTTTGTTATTTCTTTTCTTCTGCTATCTTTGGGATTGGTTTGCTCTTGTTTTTCTAATTCCTCTAGGTGCGATGTTAGATTGTTAATTTGGAATCTTTCTAACTTCCTGATGTAGGTGTTTAGCACTATACATTTCCTCTTAATCCTGCTTTAGCTATATCTCATAGATTTTAATATGTTGTGTTTCTTTTTTTATTAATTTCAAAGAGTTTTGAAATTTCTGCTTTAATTTGTTGTTTACCAAAAAGCCATTCAGGTGAAAAATGATTTAATTTTCCTCTAATTGTGTAGTTTGAGATCTTCTTGGTATTGATTTCAATTTTTATCATATTGTGGTCTGAAAATATGTTTGGTACAATTTCGATTTTTTGGAATTTATTAAGACTTGCTGTATCATTGAGCATGTGGTTGATCTTAGAGTATGTTCTGTATGCAGATTAAAAAAATGTGTATTTTGCAGTTATTGGGTTGAATATTTTGTAAATATCTATTAGGACCAATTAGCCAAGTGTTGAGTTTAATTCCAAAATTTCTTTTAGTTTTCTGCTAGTTTCTATCTAGCACCGTCAGTGGAGTGTTGAAGTCCCCCACTATTATTGTGTAGCTGTCTAAATCTTCTTATAGGCCTAGAAATACTTGTTTTATAAATCTGGGTGCTCCAGTGTTGGTTGCATATGTATTTAAGATAATTATGTGTCCTTGTTGGATTGAATATTTTATTATTATGTAATGTCTTTCATTGTCTTTTCTGACTGTTTTTGGTTTAAAGCTAGCTTTATATAATATAAGAATATTGACTGGGTGTGGTGGCTCGCACCTGTAATCCCAGAACTTTGGGAGACCAAAGCAGGCGGATCACCTGAGGTTGGGAGTTTGAAACCAGCCTGATCAACATGGAGAAACCCTGTCTCTATTAATAATACAAAAATTAGCCAGGCATGGTGGTGCATGCCTGTAATCTCAGCTATTTGGGAGGCTGAGGCATGAGAATCACTTGAACCTGGGAGGCGGAGGTTGCCGTGAGCCGAGATCACGCCATTGCACTCCAGCCTGGGCAACAAGAGCAAAACTCCTTCTCAAGAAAAAAAAAAAAAAAAAAAAAATCAGCCTATGTTCTTTTTGGTTTTCCATTTACCTAATAGGTCTTTCTCCATCCCTTTTCAGCCTGTAGGTGTCATTACAGATGACATGGGTCTCTTGAAGGCAACGGCTGGTTGGGTCTTATTTCCTTTTTATTCAGTTTTCAATTACATGCTTTTTAAGTCAGGTTTTTAGATCATTTCCATTAAGTTTAATGTTGATCTGTGAGTTTTGACCCTGTCATTGTGGTGTTAGCTGGTTGTTTTTGTAGACATCATGGTGTAGTTGCTTTATAGTGTACTATAGACTGCTATGTACGTTAAGTGTGTTTTCATGATAGTAGGTACTGTTCTTTCTATTTTTAGTACTCTCTTAAGGATCTCTTGTAATACTAGTCCAGTGGTAACAAATTTACATATTGTTTGATTGTCTGAAAAGGATTTTATTTCTTCTTCCCTTATGAAACTTAGTCTGGTTGAATATGAAATTCTTGATTGAAATTTTTCTTCTTTAAGGATGCTAAATATAGACCCTCTGTATTTCCTGGCTTGTAATGTTTCTGCTGAGAGGTCTGCTATTAGCCCGATAGAGTTTTCTTTGTAAGTGACCTGACACTTCTTCTTAGCTGTCTTTAATGTTTTTTTATTTCACATTGACCTGGAGAATCTGATGACTATGTGTCTGGGGGATGTCCATCTTGTATAGTATCTCATGGGGTTCTGTGAATTTTTGGAATTTCAGATTGGCCTCTCTAGTGCGATAGGGAGATTTTATGGACTGTATCCTCAAATACAGTTTCCAAGTTGCTTACTCTCTCTACTACTCTCTCAGGAATGCCATTTTGTTTTAGGTTTGGTCTCTATCCATAATTCTGTAATTTCTAAAGGATTTGTTCATTTCTAAAAATTCTTTCTCTTTTTGCCTGACTGAGCTTATTCAAAGGACTTGTCTTCAAGATCTGAGACTTTTTCTTCAGCTTGGTCTACTCTATTCTTAATGCTTCAGACTGAATTATGGAATTCCTGTAGTGAAAATTTTAATTCCATTAGTTCAGTTTGGTTCTTTTAAAAAATGACTATGTAATCTTTCAACTAACTCTTGGACCATTTCCTGGATTCGTTTGATCGGGTTTTAACTTTCTTCTGAATCTCTGAGCTTCCTTGCCTCCCAGATTCTGAATTACATGTCTGTCATTTCAGCCATTTCTTTGGTTGAGCTATTGTGGATCTATTATATTATGGGGAGCTATAGTGATTGTTTGAAGGAAAGAAGACACTCTGAATTTTTGAATTGCCATAGTTAATGCACTAAATCTTCCTCATCTGAAAGGGATGGTGTTCTCTTATCGTTTTTGCAGTTGCTTTTGTTTTCTTGGGGCTTTTTGCAATATAATTTTTATTTTTCATTTATTTATTTATTTATTTTAAATTTTTTTTTTTCTTTTTAAAGATGGGGTTTCACCGCGATGGCCAGGCTGGTCTTGAACTCCTGACCTCAGGTGATCCACCCACCTCGGCCTCCCAAAGTGCTACGATTACAGGCCTGAGCCACCGTGCCCGGCCAATTTTTATTTTTCTTAAGAGTTTGTGGCGTAAGTTGAGTATAGACGATTGGCTTCATTTCTGGATACTTTCAGAGGGCTAAGTGTCTGTACAGGATATGTATTTGTGGTTAGATTCCTGCATTGGATTTCACAGATGATGTGTGCTGGAAAAATTGGTTTTGATAGTGTAAATCAGACTGTGTCCTGGTAGGCAGCATTTAAGAACAAGACCTGGAACCAACCCAAATGCCCATCAACGATAGACTGGACAAGGAAAATGTGGCACATATACACCATGGAATACTATGCAGCCATAAAAAATGATGAGTTTGTGTCCTTTGCAGGGACATGGATGAATCTGGAAACTATAATTCTCAGCAAACTGACACAAGAACAGAAAATCAAATACCTCATGTTCTCACTCAAAGGCAGGTGATGAACAATGAGAACACAGGGACATAGGGAGGGGAGCATCACACACTCGTCTGTTGAGGGGGGCAAGGGAGGGACAGGGGCAGGGTGGGGAGGTTGGGGAAGTATAACTGGGGGAGAAATGCCAGATGTAGGTGATGGGGGGATGGAGGCAGCAAACTACATTGCCATGTATGTACCTATGCAACAATCCTGCATGATCTGCACATGTACCCCAGAACCAAAAGTACAATAAAAAAACAAAGAAGAACAATGGCCAGCAGTTAGGTATTTACATAGCTGCCTGCCTGTCTTATATTTCAACACATTAGCAGCAGTGTTCTGTGGTTGGGGAGAAAGTGGTCAGTTGAGGATAGATGATCCCCTTATTGAGTTCATCCATGGGTCTTAGGGACCTCCCCAGTCACACCCATATTTCCTTAACCCCAATGAGAGACCTGTCAGGCTATGCTCCCTTCTCCCCTGGGGACAGCCAGAGCCAAAGGTTAGGTCACCGGGAGTACTGCAGCTCTCTGGAGACTCACCGGTCCTCTTTGCTTAGCAGAGTCAGAGTGGGTTGTGCTGTATGTCTGTGGGTGGTGTACTGGTGCTCAAGGGTGGGAGACTTCTGGACACGGTAGTGTTGCTGTGAGTGTGCAGCAAGGGTGGCACCCATGGCCTGTGGTTTTTTGCCCAGTAGATGGCTTTGGAGACTGCCCAGCCTGCATTCCCTCAACCAAGTATTCCCATTTTATGTACTAGTTTTCACAAAACAATACTTGAGTGAAAAAAAGTATATAATACAGCAACACCCCTCATTTATATGCCACTGCAATGTATGAAAAAAGTAATTAAACTCAGCACATTTTACAAACAACAAAAAAATCACATAATAAGCACTAAGCACAGTGATGATTATGCAAATACTATCTTTCCGGATCATGTATTTTTCAACTAAATATTAGCAGAGCATTTAGCAAATTCATTTATGAAATTTTAGCATTCTTTCTTCAAAAATTATTTAAAATGGATACATATTAGTTAACTTTATTTGTTACTATCTATTGGGCAATACATTACTTGTTTTTCTACCTTACATATTATTTACTTTTATTATGGGGGACTTATGATAGTTATATTTCATACTATATAGTCATTAGTGATTTTATGTTACAAATTATATATTAGTTTATATTCTGATACACAGACCTTTTATCTGTTATTTATGCGCATACATATTTATGTAATTATGTATAATGTACAAATATACACTTCTATATTTTAGTCTTGTATTGTAGTCATTTATGTATCTTCTTTGCCCTTTCTGAAATTGAATGGGAGCTGGGACCACCCTCACCTGCAGAGTTAAACACTGGGCACAACTCTAGTTTTTTAGCTATAGGAATCTAGTCCATATTTGATGTTCTTTCTGCAATTTCCCAACAACTTTTTTCTATATTTTCTTCTAACATTTGCTTAGTCTCTTTGACATCTGTAAGTGCTGTTTCAATTCTCCTCTGTATCACTTGGACATATACCTCAGCCCCTTTAGTGATCATCCCCAAAAATGCCAGCACCACACATGTTCTAGGTTATCAACTTTACCAACCCTGTTAAACAGCTTCAGTGAATGTCATCATTGGCTGTGTGCTGGAAGTTCAAATTCTTTGCCTCTATATCTACATGGACTACCTGAATGTTCTCATGCCATGGAAGCGGACTTCCTCTAGAACAAGTAAGGAGAAAAGCATGAAAGAGAGATAATGCTAAGGCACCAGCTACCAGCTTTTGTAGCAATCTTGGAAGTGACATATCATCACTTCTGTTGTACTCTATTGGCCATACAGGCCAAAGTGGCAGGGAATTGCATAACGGAATGAACACCAGAAGGAAGAGCTCCTTGGGGTCATCTTAGATGTTGGCTGTCATAGTCTGGCCTCTGGCCCTCTGTATCACTTGTATGTGCAGGTTATATTTACCTCATTCTAAGTTTACAAGGAGCAGAAGCATGAGCTACCAAAATATTCTGCACAGAATGGGCTTCCACCTACTGATCTCTTAGTCATTTATCTCCTGTTCTCTACTTTCTCCTGGAATCAACCAACAGATTGCTCCACATATTCTGAGCATTGCAGAGCTGTTCTTACTGTGGACATGCCAAATTACTAATTTCTACTCCGAGTATGTGTACAAAAATTTTTCTCAACACAGGTAGCTATCTTCTTAAGAAGGATTCTATATCTATCTATTAAAATAATTTGTTCCCATTTCAGTATATTTTGATCTCCTCATTCCCATGTTTAACATAGTTCTCATTATACGGCAGATGTTTGTTAAATTAAAGTGAATAATTATTTTCAAGAGAGTGAATCTCAAGTAATATATAAAGTTTTTTTATTACATTCTGTCTGAGAATCAAGTTGCATTAGCATAACCAATGATATATTAATATTAAACAATGGTACGTTACAATGAAGTGGTGGGATGTAAGCAACATTTGGTACAAGGAATCTTATAATTTCTGAAAAGTCTCACACAATTTTCATTATTCTGTGTACAGCTTTTTTTAACCTCATAATCTATGAAAAGATCACAAATTACCAAATGTCTTAAGAATAATCATTACTAGTAGTAACTGCTGATCACTCAGAGAAACGTTCTCAGTGATGAGTTTTACCTCAATATTTTTAATTTACTCTATATCATTGTCTACCTTAATCACTGTAGTTATTGTAAATAGCTAACGAATAGTGTGTAGTTGAAGAGAGGCTAACCCAGAATACCGCATAACCTTTTTCCTCACCGTCTCTTACTTTTAATAGGGCCTATATTGTTTGAGCATATTTTCTGATTTTCAGTTTGTAATTACCTGTACTGATGTCACACAGTGATGGAAAAACCTCCAAATAGGTGTGAATTATAAGGTCAGTGATCAAATCCATCTTTACTGCATCCTAAAGCTAGCTTTAGACAATTGTGAAGTCATACATCTTCCATGACTTCCTACCATTATTGTCCCCTGCACGATTCCACACACAAACATTTCTGAGTTAAATATTAGATTCAATCATGAAACATATTGAGTTATGAAGAAGTGCTAAATAACTTACATCTTCTTTCATATATATAAAATAATGAGAGGTATTTAATATATAATGTAAAATGGCACTCTAAATATTTGCAAGTTGGTTAGGGCTTCTGAGACATTACATGTATTATTTTATTAGTGTATTTTTATGTTTCTTTTCCTTATTCAAACCTTGACTGTGGTATCTTAGACATACTTTAAAGACTGAAAATAATAAACAATATTTGTTAAGCACTTGAAAATACAGGCTTTATGTGAAATGGTTGAATACTGTCTTAGTTTGTTGAAATAGTGCGCTGAAGGAAGTGCTGCAGTTGTTCCCATTCTACAGAGAAGCATGCTGATGCATAAAAGTTACACCACGATTTCTAGTGCCTAAGGGACAGAACTTGGAGATGCTCCCAGTAGACTTTCATCTCAGAGCTTGGACTCTTTGCATGCTGTTTGATAGTAACATCAGATGACTAAAATTAAAACACAGCAGTTGTTTTTCTTAGAGACCTGCTCAATCCTCACTCTTTTTTCCTCCCAGAAAGCACACCCAGTTTTCCGTGACCTCCTCTGCAGCCCAGCTTCCAACAAATGCAATACTTTTTGTTCTTGTTTTGTACTGCTTGACATTACTATCACCTTATATTTCTTTTAGCTTGCATTTGATGGTAGCTTATAGAGCTTTAGGGATCTATTCTTTCCTTTCTTTTCTGAATGTTCTGTGCTCCCAGTCTCCTCTATTCTAAGAAGAGCTGAATTACTTTGTACAGTTCTTTGTAAAGGAAGGTCTGAGAGCCTTGTTTCCCAGGTCACTTCAATTTCCATTTGCAGTGCCTCTGCCTAACGTAAAGTATGATTTGGCTCTGAGGATATGATCATATCTGCACACTAGTGTTCTAGCTTATTTTACTTCTCAGTTTTGTCTTCTGTATAATATCTTTTCTTGTTCAGATGTGCTATTACTTGTACTATTTCCATCATTCAGTAATGATTTACTAGATTTGTTTTTATTTATAATTGCTAAACACTTTTTCCTATTTTGAAGTTTGTAAATATATGCGCAGAAGACAGAACTTTGTGTTTAATGCACTTCAGTTCTGCCAATATTTGACTGATGCCTAAGTGTTATGCCCTGTGTTTAGTAACATGAGGTAGACATTAATATTTGATCTCAAAAATTCATAGTTAAGTAGAAAAAAATTTTTCCATAACTATACACATGGTATTATTATCATTTTAAAGAGAAGGCAAATATGACATAGGTTAATGGGAAAAGATCAATGAAAAATGGCCTTTGTGCTAAAATTTGGCACAATTTGTGATATCAGGAACAGAAAAGAAATGGGATGTTATTCCACTTGGAAGATCTTTGAAAACAATCACAGATACTGAGGTAGGAAACTCAAATATTTTTATGGTTGTTGAATAAGCTATCTCAATTGGAATGTAAATCTTATGGCCCAGTAGAGAATAAAGAGCCAAAAATGTATATTTGAGTCAGATTATGTAAAGCTATTAGTGCTGGTCTAAGAAGTTAAAATTTATACAAGAGGAATGGGAGCCATTGAGGTTGTCTGAAGTCTATAAACATCCTTATCAAAACCAAAAAAAAAAATCAAACTATACTTTTCAGTGCACCTAATTTTCAGCCATCTTATTTGCAAGTGACTATAGCATAAAAGTCAAACTGTGAAGGGACAGAATATTTCAAAAAAAAAGTTTTGGTTATTTCCACCAAACAAAATGGTAATTTTTATTTTCAAATAAGCTTTTGTTTAGATATGTTTTCTCTGATGATGATGTTTTAAGCTAAAGACAATTATTATTATTTATTAATAATGTCAAATGTCAGCCAACTTAGCTTATTTAACATAGAATATTTAGGTGGAGAAATACACAAATGACATTTACATGCAAAAGACTTTACTACTGATGGGACAATAATTATAATGTAACAGCTTGTGTATTAACCAAGAAACCATGAGGAAAGTATATCTGGAATGAATTTAGAGTCAGAGTTTCAGACCTGGTTGTCACCAGCATTTATTTGGCAACGGATTTCTTGATAGTAGGTGAGATGGTAGGCAATGGAGAAGGAGCAAAGAAAAGACAAGTGAAAGAAGAGGTCAGATAAGTGAGGAAAGAAAAAAGAGAATAAAATCCAACTGAGAGTGGTCAATCATGTCAATTGCTTTTCTGATTCAAGCAGGAACAGCAGTGAAAACAGAATATTAGATTTTGAAATTAAGAGGCCATTAGGGATCTTAAAAAGGATACTAAACAAATTTTGATGATTAAAGAAAAGATTCTCAAAGTGCTCTTGAAAGTCTGTGCATGCCATTAGTATGCATGGACTTCGTGAAATCTTTCAACGATAATTAGGTACTTTCGTGTTAGTAAAACAGAAATTATCTATAAACAAAGCAAGATGAATATCACCAAATAGTAGGCTTTTAAATTCATACACAAACAAGAAATAGAAAGGTCCAATTGCTTTCTTTCTCAATTCATATCAGGTGTTGAAATACATTATTTATTACATTAGAAAATGTCTTCTCTTGCTGTGCAGAAGCTGTGGAGTTTGATTAGGTCCCATTTGACTATTTTGGCTTTTGTTGCCAATGCTTTTGGTGTTTTGGTCATGAAGTCCTTGCCTATGCCTATGTCCTGAATGGTTTTGCCTAGATGTTATTCTAGGGTTTTTATGGTGATAGGTCTTATGTTTAAGTCTTGAATCCATCTGGAGTTAATTTTAGTGTAAGGTGTCAGGAAGGGGTCCAGTTTCTGCTTTCTGCACATGGCTAGCCAGTTTTCCCAACACCATTTATTAAACAGGGACTCCTTTCCCCATTGCTTGTTTCTGTCAGGTTTGTCAAAGATTGCATGGTTGTAGATGTGTTGCCTCGGAGGCCTCTGTTCTGTTCCATTGGTCTATATCTCTGTTTTGGTACCAGTACCATGCTGTTTTGATTACTGTAGGTTTGTAGTATAGTTTGAAGTCCGGTAGTGTGATGCCTCCAGCTTTGTTCTTTTTGCTTAGAATTGACTTGGCTATGCGAGCTGTCTTTTGGTTCCATATGAAGTTTAAGGTGGTTTTTTCCAGTTCTGCGAAGAAGGTCATTGGTAGCTTGATAGGGATCAAACTCCACAGCTTCTGCACAGCAAAAGAAACAGTCATTAGAGTGAATCAGCAACCAACAGAATGGGAAAAAATTTTTGCAGTCTACCCTTCTGACAAAGGGCTGATATCCAGAATCTACAAAGAACTGAAACAGATTTACAAGAAAAAAACAAACAAGCCCATTCAAAAGTGGGCAAAGGATATGAACAGACACTTTACAAAAGAAGACATACGTGAAGCCAACAAACATATGAAAAAATGCTCACCATCACCGGTCATTAGAGAAATGCAAACCAAAACTACATTGAGATACCACCTCACGCCAATTAGAATGGCGATCATTAAAAAATCTGGAGACAACAGATGCTGGAGAGGATGTGGAGAAATAGGAACACTCTCACACTGTTGGTGGGAGTGTAAATTAGTTCAACCATTGTGGAAGACAGTGTGGCGATTCCTTAAGGACTTAGAAATAGAAATTCCATTTGACCCAGCAATGCCATTACTGGATATATATCCAAAGGATTATAAATCATTCTACTATAAGGACACATGCACGAATGTTCATTGCAGCACAGTTTACAATAGCAAAGACCTGGAACCAACCCAAGTGCCCATCGATGATAGACTGGACAGGGAAAATGTGGCACATATACACCATGGAATATTATGCAGCCATCAAAAACGATGAGTTCGCATCCTTTGTAGGGACATGGATGAACCTGGAAACCATCATTCTCAGCAAACTGACACAGGAACAGAAAACCAAACACCGCATATTCTCACTCATAGACGGGTGTTGAACAATGA
>PVKV010020371.1:0-39969 GCA_004027835.1 Alouatta palliata
ACGTAGCTTCCCTAACGCCCACCTCTGCACTCCCTGCCCAAACCTGCACTAGGCACCTAGCCCGCCAAAAAACCCCGCCGAAATTTAAAAAACCCTTCTTCCCAATATCCAATTGATTGCTCCATGCTTTGTTTCCCAATAGCCAATCAATCACCCCTAATGCCTGCGCACTGAAAATCCCGCCTACCTACCAGTAGCAGCTCACCCTGACCAAGCTCTGTTTCCCAATACCCAATCGATTGCCCTATGCTTTGTCTCCCAATGTCCACCCAATGGCCTCTGACCCCTATAAAATTCCTTGCCCTGAGAAGTCAAGCGTGACTTCTCTGGCCCCCACTGTCCGGACCACAGAACCTCGCCCGGGAGCTTAATAAATTGGCATTTAATTTTCCTAGGCTGGTCTCAGTTTCCTCATTTTAAACTCGGCAATATTCCTTACACCTGGCAACTGCCTGCCTTTGACTGGTGTCTGCTCCATGGCAGCATCTTCCCGGTGAGTATTCCAGATCTGCCATTGGTTTTTCCTATCCCTTTCCTACATTTGCGGTGATCCTGTATGGCTTCCTTTTTAATGATTCATCTTTGAACAAGTGGAGTTTTTCCTGGACCAGCTCTTTGCTGGTGTCGTGTGGGAGGAGTCGGAGCTGTGTTCCAAGACAGCTGGAATTTTTCTTATAACCCAGAATTTTAGATGTGAGCTTGATCAGCCTTTACTTCTCAGCTTAAGCAGGTCTGGGCATGTTTGGCAACCTGACCTGCATGATGGAGATTTGCATAATTTGGTGTTCATCTATTCATTCAGTTTTTGCCTGAATGATGAGGGAGGAAGTTTACATCTTGCTTCCTGGGGACAGGCAGAGACAGTGTGTGCACTTCCATCCTACAAGGGCCAGGTCTGAACAGTCTGGAGAGAGGTGCTGTGGCAGCAGCAGACAGATCTCTGCTTTAGGGGCCAGGTGGTGTCCAGGTGAGATGCCGCAGCGTGGCAGAGAGAACAGAGGCTTCTTTGCATGCCTGCCAGGGAATTGGCACCATGTTAACTGAAATCGTAGGTTACAGGAGCAGGACCCTGACTGACATGTGCAGACCTGGAGCTTTCCTTTCTCCTTCACTTCCCACATGTTCCCCACATAACCAGCAACCACAGAGCCACTCCCTGCCACCCAACTACTCCTTCCTGAGCTAGAACCTTGTAAGACCCAGCTAGGAGTCTGAACGGTTGGACATCTAAGGCAAAGAATAATCTAGTTTAACATGGGATCAAAGGAAGAAATGAATATCCAGATTCTGTGTAAATGAGGCCACTTTGGAGATTTCCATGTCTCTCAGGGGCTCTACCTCAGGGTGGCTCAGCTGTAATTATCTTTAGATTCCCATACAGATCCAACTTCTTGGGAAAGAGAGAGTCTCGTGTTTGTTAATAGTATGAGGAAAGAACTAAAATATATCAGCTGCTATGGGCTAATGTCATTTATTTTGACTCTGCTTTTATAGAAGAAACGCTGATGCAGTGTCGTGCTTGTATCTGTTCTCCTTAGGGAATGCCTGAACAGTTCTATTGACTCAAAGTAAAGATCAGAAGAACCAAATGCCAGCAACATCCAAGTGTTATCATCAGTAACCCCGTGTTCCATCCACGGTTAAAGAACAATCATCCTCTTTATTATGGGTTTCAATTTAAAATATAATACAGTTTTAGAAATGTCTATTTCCTTTTATAATCTCTTTATATAATCTAGGTTATTCTGGCTCTTGGGTCTTCATTTAGCTACTAAAAAGATTTGATCTCAAGTTAATGATAACCACCCCTGACCACCTTCTACCTCCCTCCCCCTACACCCTCCAGCATGAATTCTGGGAACTGAGTTAAAATGCTTTCTGGAAACCTGCCTGTATTAGTCTGTTATCATGCTGCTCATAAACACATACCCGAGACTGGGTAGTTTATAAAGGAAAGAGGTTTTATGGACTCACAGTTCCACACAGCTCAGGAGGCCTCACAATCATGGTGGAAGGTGAATGAAAAGCACAGTCACATCTTACGGCAGCAGGGAAGAGAGAGCATATGTAGGGGAACACCAGCACTTTGGGAGTCCGAGGCAGAGAGAAGTTGCACAACAATATGAATGTACCTAACACTACTGAACTATATACTTAAAAATGGTTCAAATAGTAAGTTTTATATAATTTTACTATGATTAAAAAGAAAAAATGAGGAAATGTCAAACTCCAGTGATAATATGTACAGTGAAGTTCTTAAGGAGTGTGTGTAATGATGTCTATTTAATTTGAAATGCTTCACAGAAGTAAAGTGGATGGGCCGGGCGCAGTGGCTCATGCCTGTAATCCCAGCACTTTGGGAGGCAGATGGGCGGATCACTTGAAGCCAGAAGTTAGAGACCAGCCTGGCCAACATGGCGAAACCCCGTCTCTACTAAAAATACAAAAATTAGCCAAGCACGGTTGTGGGTGCCTATAATCCCAGCTACTTGGGAGGCTGAGGCAGGAGAATTGCTTGAATCCAGGAGGTGGAGGTTGCAGTGAGCCAAGATCCCACTACTGAACTTTACCCTGAGCAACAGAGAAAGACTCTGGCTTAAAAAAAAAAAAAAAAAAAAAAGTGAATCTTCCAATTTTGTTGTTTCTCAAGAATGTTTGGCTATTTTGGGTCCCTTAAATTTGTTAATTTTTTTCTTTTATTATACTGTTAGTCTAGGGAACAGGAGGTAAGATTTGTTAAATTTTGACACATGGGTTGTTTTTGAATGTGTTAATTCCCACGTTTGTGAATATTTTAAATGTCTTTCTGTAATTTATTTCTAATTTCATTCCATCGTGTTTGTAGAACAAACTTTGTATGATTTTATTCCTTAAAAAAGGTATTGAGGTTTATTTTATGGCCTAGCATTGGTCTGTCCTGGACAGTGTTCTGTGGATTTTTTTTTGTTGTTGTTAGTTCATGTCTTTTATTAACTCAGTTACTTGTCTTCTGGTTTGTTGAAGCAGTAAGTCAGACAACATTTGCCACAATAATGTCTGTCAAAGTGGCTTGCCATAAACACTCCAGCACCACATTCATCAGAAGGACACTCTCGACGAAGGCGACTAATTTTGCCATTCTCGTCCACCTTATAATATTTCAGGACAGCCAGCTTAACCTTCTTTCTCTTGTGCTTATTCTTCTTGGAAGTGGTGTAAGACTTCTTCCTTTTCTTAGCACCACCACGAAGTCTCAACACCAGATGAAGAGTAGACTCCTTCTGAATGTTGTAGTCAGACAAAGTACGTCTATCTTCCAGTTGCTTGCCAGCAAAGATCAGCCTTTACTAATCAGGAGGAATTCCTTCCTTATCCTGGATCTTGGCCTTTACATTTTCTATTGTATCCGAGGGTTCAGCCTCGAGGGTGATGGTCTTCCCCGTAAGGGTTTTCACGAAAATCTGCATTTTGGTGACGGCCCCACCTGAGGCCCAGATGGCGGATCGAAAAGCTGTTCTGTGGATTTTCTAACTTCCTTGGGAACCCGAGTAAAAAATATTTCAAACATTTTATCTGAAAGAAATTTATTTCAACTGAAAGAAATACTTGAAAAATTGGAACACATGCTAAAAATCATACTTTCGAAGCTAAAGGACATGTCTTAGCCATCTAATATGAAAGAAAGGACTTACTGGTTTTTCCGTAATTGTTAATATAAGGAGAATTACTTAACATGATTTCATCAATCTGGGAGGACTCAGGAGGATTCAAAGACAGGGATTTGACTTCGCAAAACTCTGGTGCAGCTTTAGTGCTGCACTTTCCAAATGACCGCGTGGTGGCGCCCAAGTACATCCTCAGACCTTTATTACCTTTGTTACATGAAAGCATCTAAGATACCAAGCAAGAATTGGTCCAAAATACAAAAGTATGGGTGGAGAAATTTTAGTACAGGTTCAACAGGTGACTGAAACTTCCCTTATCTACAAGTAAAAAAAATTAGAAAAACTGTACAGGTAGAGCAAGGCTCAGAATTCCACCTCAAGAATCACTTAAATACTTACAAATGGATTCATTATTTAAATTTGTTTTAGTCATAGCCTGCAATTTTTCTGGTTGGAACGAAAGCCTTCTTCTGCTAAAAAGATAATGCTTTGATACCAAAAAATCTTCAAATTTTGCCTTTTCTACCTTCATGGAGGAGCTCATAGGTGTCGTACTTGAGGAACTAGGTAGAAGCTTCAAATAAAACAGAAACTTGGGCTGGGTGTAGTGGTTCATGCCTGTAACCCTGGCACTTTGGGAGGCCAAGGCAGGCGGATCACCTGAGGTCAGGAGTTCAAGGCCAGCCTGGCCAACATGGCAAAACCTCGTCTCTACTAAAAATACATAAATTAGTGGCTGGGCACAGTGACTCCTGCCTGTAATCCCACCATTTTGGGAAGCCGAGACGGGTGGAGGATAAGGTCAGGAGATCAAGACCATCCTGATCAACATGGTGAAACCCCGTCTCTACTAAAAATTAGCTGGGCGTGGTGGTGCATGCCTGTAATCCCAGCTACTCAGGAGGCTGAGGCAGGAGAATAGCTTGAAGCCAGGAGGTGGAGGTTGTAGTGAGCTGAGATCATGCCACTGCATCCCAGCCTGGTGACATGCAAGACTCCATCTCAAAAAAAAAAATAGCTTGCCGTGGTGGCGGGTGCCTGTAATCCCAGCTATTCGGGAGAGATCTCATGGTCTGTTGTTTCCCTGAAGTCCTAGAAAGCTAAAACAAACTAATTGTATTTCAATCACCATATCATCAAAATCAAAACTATCCACATTTTTGGAAGAGCTTACCTTTCTTGGCCTCAAGTTCTACCCTTTGTCCTAATAATAGTGTGATGTACACCACAAAATCTCAAGTTCTATGAATAATATTCATATAGGAAGACCTGTGCAGCTCAGATTAACTCCTTCTCTGTCAGACTTTACTTTGTTACATCCCAGCCTTATTAGCTGTTGTCAAAAGTAATAGCACAAACACAGCAAGTGCAAGATGCACTTCAAAAGAGACATCAGACACAGTCCTATCCCACATGATATAAAACAAGAGACTTGGTATACTGAAAAGGTCCCAAGACGTCAGCCACAGAAAGGTCATCTCAAGTACTTTCAACCACAAATATTGGCCATCTGTAGGGTATAAACTCATGAATTAGTGATTTCCAGTATAAATGTGCTAAGAATTCTATAATCTGGACTTCCAGTCCCACTAGAGATATATAACCTTGAGGTTTAGTGAAAAAAAACAACAACAACAAACCTTTTACATACACATAGGTCCAAAAATAGACAGCGACTCCAAGAATGTATAGATCAAGAAGATGACATGAGGTATAGTTTCTACACAAGACTTTCAGATTAAGAGTTGTGATTAGGGTTTACATTTTATTATTTGTCTCCTGCTTGTATTACTTCCATTTTTTCTTTTTGTGGATCAGGTATTAGATTGTAAAGTGACTGCCATCGTCCTTTTGCCCTTCTCTCAGCTGTCTTCTTTCCCAGAAACTGAACGTCCTAATTCACCTATGTCAAATGTTTGTGATGGCTGCCAATTTTTCCAACTAAAGGATTTGCTAGCCAGCCTCAGACCTGTCTAATAAGACATCCTAACATGTCTGTGTGTCTTAACTGAATGCTAGACACCAAACCATTCGCTGCAAAAGGAATCTGAGATTTTCAAAAAGCTTCAAAGGAATTCAAGGAATATCAGGGAAAAAAAGAGACATTAGACTATTCTCCTGGTTAGGTCTGGGTCAACTAGAAAACTGGATCCAAACTGGATAACAAAATTTTTAATTACAAGTGGAGACTTGAGTTCCTCCACTGTGTGATATTCAGCTGCTTAATGTTACCATGAGCTATTATCTCAAGCCAATATCCAGTGGATAATACAGCATCAAGGAGATACTCATGTCTCCATGGTCAACCTGAGTTCTCTTGGATCTGAGTTTGACCACAACAGGGAAGTGAGGAATTATACTGAAAGAAAACAAGAAATAGCTTAGCTAAGTCATAAATACCAAAGAAGCACGCTAGTATCCAGTTCCAAACGTGAACATACCACATACCTACTCTACAGCTGAAATCAGAAGATTTCTTAGCCATATTATGAGTAACTGAAATTGCATTCTCTGTCAATCATGCGGTCTGCTCAGGTCCATCTTGATAGTTTTCAACCAATCAGCACACCAAAGGGCAAAACAAAACCTGTCACTGTTCCATTGACCAAGGTTTTTCATTCTTGCTTATTTGGTGATAATCTATATGGGACTGATGTCCCACATATATGAGTAAATGTCAACTGTGCTTTAAACAAAACTAAATGTCTCTGAGATACTCTTTGACAATGGTTATGCCAACATCAAAGACAGGGAATAAAACCAAGGACGTTAGCCTGGAAGAAGGTTACCTTTTGGAACATGCAGCATTTGTGGTACCTGTAGGATGCATGGGAGATGAGCAATTAACTAAAAGGAAAGATGAGCCAGGCGTAGTGGCTCATGCCTATAATCCCAGCACTTTGTGAAGCCAGGGCAGGTGGATCACTTGGGCCCAGGAGTTCGAGACCTGCCTGGGCAGCATGGGGAAATTCTGTCTCTACTAAAAAAAAAATACAAATATTAGCCGGGCATGGTGGCACATGCCTGTAATCCCAGCTACTTCGGAGGTTGAGGCACAAGAATCACCTGAACCCAAGAGGTGGAGGTTGCAGTGAGCTGAGAGACCCAGTCTCAAAAAATATGTATAAAAGGAAAGATGGGGGCTGGAAGAGAAATGAGGAGTTACCAGCACAAAGGTGGTAAGGAAGGTTTTGTAGTATATTACCTAGGAGTTTAAAAAGGAAGAAGATGGATTACCACCAACCTGTCTGTACCACCATCTGGGATTTATCTGCAGAAGACTGGGTAGAGCTATCAAACAGGAAGGCAGAAAACCTGTCCCAAGAGATGTTTATGGCACAAGAGTGGAGAGTGTCTAGAAGAAACTGAACCGTGGTGTGTAAATGTCAAGAGGTATAAACACCTTTGTTTTATCAACCCAAAGTGCCATTGATTTAAAGACACCTCTATGTCAGAAATATTAAAAATTGTATGTCTTAGAATTGATAAAATACACCAGAATGTGGGCTGAAAAGAAAGCATTGCACTTAAAATTTAGGAAGTCTGTGGCGATCTTTCTGGAGAAATCCATTTCACAAGATTGGTAAGTGCAGCGCTAGGTATGGCTGTGAGCTGGACAAATGGGAGGTGTGGCATTGTATGCAGCAGGTATGCAGGGATGGTGTGCAGACCAGTATTGCAAAAAATTTGTGGTGATGGGAAGTTGTGGCAAAGCTTAAGATGAGGTATGATTTCAAGGAAGGTAATTTTTGTATGACAACTTGAGCCTGTGTGAAGGCTAAGGAGAAGAAGCTGACGTGGAGACTAAAGGTGTATATGAGGCACTGTGGAAATAGATTAGTGGAGGGGGCTCAGATATGAAATCAGTCAGGGCTGGGCTTAAATGTAACTTTTTTACTTACTATGTGACGTTGGCCATCTCACCTCTGTGAGCTCAGAAGGCTCACAATCTTCTGAGCTTTGGTCTCCTTGTTTGTAAAAGTGAGCTTATCATTTCCCTACCTTATGGAGTTGTTGTTTGTTTTAAGTGATATTATCCACATAAAGTTCTTGAAACCACAGTCAGGACATAGTAGATGCTCAATAAATTGGATCTACTGTTATGAGACTAAGAGAGAGAGTATAATTGATAAGCCACGTCCAGGTGGGAAGGGATGGGATCAAGCTCACAGGTTGAAGAATTCACCCTGAAAAAGAAGAGAGGCCCCTCTGTGGAGGTTATAAAAGATGTCCATAGATTCTTTACTATCCCTTCCTTCAAAAGATAGGATCTAATTCCTCTCCTGTTGAGTGCAAGGGATGCTTAGTGAATTACCTCTAACTAATAGAATGAGGTTAAAATGACAATGTTCAGCTTCTGAGAGTAAGTTGTAAAAGGCATGTGACTTCCTCCATGCTGCTTCTCTTGGATCACACAATTTGGAGGAAGCTGGCTGACATTTCACTTGAACACTCAAGCACTCCCTGGGGAGGCCTGGGCGGTGAGGGACTGAGGCCTCCTGCCAACAGCCATGTGAGTGTGCCATCTTGGAAGCTGAGCCTCCACTCCTAGTCTAGCTTTCAGATGACTGCAGCCCCAGTTGATATCTTGTCTGCAACCTCATGAAAGACTCTGTGCTAGAACCACCCAGCTAAGTCACCTCCAAATTCCTTACTCACAGAAACTGTGAGATGACAAATATTTGTTCTTTTAAGCTGCTAAGTTTTGGGGTGATTTGTTACAAAGCAATAGGTAATAGGTAACACACCCATTTTCTGTGGGGTAAAAGGTAATCAGAGAATGACAGGTGAAAAGATGGATGGTATAGAAAGGAGAAAAGAAAAGATAAATGCCTCTGTAGCATTAAAATATGAGGTATGTTGTCTGCTGCCAGTGAAGTGGCTTGGCAAGACTGGTCAGGAATTGGAACAGTCAGGCAGAAAATAGGAAAGGGAATTAACTTGTAACGCAAATAAGATTGATAGTTTTCTTTTGAGCCTATCTGCCTTCATGCTAAACCCAACTATAGAAATCATGTTGTAATGGGACCAGATCAGACTCCACATAATGAGTCTTTATCTCAAGTGTGAAATTCAGAAACTGGGGGGCCTCTGTAAGCCTTACGTCAGAGACCACCTTTGTGGGTAAACTGCTGATGAGGGAGTTCAGGGATGAGGATGGCTTAGGCTCATCTTGGAAAAGTACTCCCTGCTGTCAAAATGATTTGCAACAGCTACATCAAGTCTAGCACATTATTTATGAAGAAGGATAGACTGTCAGAGAGAAGTATTGTAAGAGAATAATCAGCAAGCCTTATGTATTCTGCAACAACCATACTGCAGTAACAGGATAACCCACTGTCTTTCAAATGATTCAAGTTTGCATTATTCCTTCCTCCTTAGACCAGTTTCTGTCTGTCTGTCTGTCTCTCACTTTCTTTCTCTCCCCCTTCCTCCCTGCCTCTGTCCACTCTGGTTGTCAGCAAGAGAGCCCTGGGAATTCTCTGTGATGTAGCCAGCCATTAGTTTTTATGGTGGTGATCCAGCACATAGAAGGGACCAAGTCAGGACCAACCTCTCCTAAAGTTACTTTAAAGAAACTCCATAGACCTGGTTTCTCTAAACCCCATGGGTAAACCAGAAATTGAGTCACTGCATCTCCCTGCAGAATGACAAATCCTGCTCTCCTTAGTAGCTTAACTTATCTTTGCACTGAATCTGCTTGCAAATTGGCGAACTGAAACATCAGTGTAAAATTGGTGCCTTTTGTACCTTACACAATAGGGCTCATTCATTCGTTCATTGACCTTTCACTCACTCAGCTGTTTAATTATTTAGCAACTGATTACTGAGTGCCTCCTCCATGAGAGGCAGGCATGTACTAATTTGGGGAATAAAGAGATGAATATTGTGATCCTAAAGAGAAGCAAAATGGCCTGGCACATAGTAAGCACTCAATAAATAAATATTGAATAAATAATAACTCCTGCTCTCTCTGGGCATCATAGTCCAGTAGAGGGAAGAGGCATGTAACAAATAATTAGTTTTTTTAAATACAATAGTAAAGGAATTGATTAAGTACTATACATGTAGAAGACCATATTTACCTGGGAGTTAGGGATGGTTTAATAGAACAGGTAACATTTGCTTGATCTTGAAGAACAAATATGAGTTTTCCAGGAATTGAAAGTAAGAAAGGTCTTTGCAGGCAGACCAAAATTATACTCTGAGGTCTCATTGTCCACAGGATTGGTTTTGTTGCTCCAGTCTAATCCTAACTTGCTAATATAAATAGTAATCAATATTTCCCTGGTTTTTAATTGTTTTTGTATTTGTTTCCAAGATAGTGATAGGTGGTCAAAGTTAGATGCAAAACAACTCTACAAAAGAGATTATTTTTTACAAAGTAGATGACATTAATTCAAGGGAAAAAAATGTATTTTAAGTTTCTTCCTGAGAGAACCTTTTAATTTCTTATATTTTCTAGGCCAGGTAGAAGATATTTTTCCTAAAAGAAAGCTCTTCAGATTACCTCTAAATCTTCCTCTTTGACATCTGGCTGAGAATCCAGAAAACACCCCCTGCTTCATAGCAAACCAGTGTTGACTGTTATTCAGCATTTTACAGCAGTTCAGAGGACCATCAGATACGGTACCCGTTAAACCAAAATGGCAAAAGGACTTGTAATGGCCAAATGCAGCAA
The DNA here is from genome assembly GCA_004027835.1 of Alouatta palliata. Lineage (NCBI taxonomy): Eukaryota > Metazoa > Chordata > Mammalia > Primates > Atelidae > Alouatta > Alouatta palliata. Next base: position 10,327 of record PVKV010020371.1, read on the forward strand.
TATAATTTGTCACTATCAATTCACTAGTGATTTAAAAATTTCAGAAAATTCCCAATTGCATGACAGCATGGAAAATCACATTACATCAGGGAGTAACATTTGTTAGGCCACCAGATTTCTCTAAACTGGAATTTAGAAAGAAATTTTATTTGCAGCAAGAAACATGTATCGGTACTGACATGTACTAAAATGTTTTAATGAGTTAGAATAAGCATTTTGTGTCAAGAAACTGCTGGCCTAACAAGGCCTGCCACTGTTATTGAAGCCAGTTAGGTACTTTTCCGTGAAGTTGTCTAACCTGATCTATTAAACCTGTAAACTGCATTGACAATCGTGAAAGAAACAAAGTAAGAATGATGGGAAATAGAAAGCCAAGGCACCCAAGTTTTTTCTAGTTTAATCAAGAATTTGGGGCTCTGTCACATTTGCTCTCAACCTTACAATCTGATCCTTATTTTTTGCCAGGCTGCAACCCTCATTGTATTCAGTAGAGGTTGATGGATATTTTTACACCTTTGCAGTTTCAAACTGATTATCAGGTATTTAACCAGCAAAGCCATGCAATGTTTCTATGAGTCGGTTCGGTAATGAAAGGTTACCACCCACTGATGTAGTCAGTGACAGACCAGAACAATACAAAGATTCGGAATTCTTCCCTTTCTGGCTAACGTATTATTGCTTATCTTCAATTTTCTGGATATTTTAGGATTTTATTGAATATGATTCTTCAAGAACTGAATGATCCTCCTAAACAAATCAAGGTCAGTGTATCATCGCAGAGCAGCATTTTTCACACTCTCAGTAACATGCTATCTACATCAAAGGGGTTCTGTGACCCAGGAGGTTTGGGAAACTGAGGATTAAACAGAGCTCCATGGGTTCCCTTGCTACAGGCATTCTCAGTTGCCTTCATATGGCTATGTGAATCTCTAAGTGGAAATACAGAATGCAGTGTTTTCCAAGTCACTGGACCACAGAAGTCTTGTTTGAGGATCACCCAGTGGCCCCAGTGTCCCAAAACAGATCATAGCTTGGGAAATGTTGCTGCTTGAGTATAATTGTTATTCTTGAACACCCCAAATTGTTTTGGTGCGGAATTTTTTGTTTTGTTGTGAAACAGGGTATCACTCTATCACCCAGGCTGGAGTGCAGTGGTGCCATCACTGCTCACCACAACCTTGACCTCCTGGGCTCTGATCAGCCTTGATCCTCCTGCCTCAGCCTCCCAAGTAGCTGGAACTACAGGCACACATTACCATGCCCAGCTAATTTCTTTGTATTTTTTGTAGAGATGGGGTTTTGCCATGTTGCCCAGGTTGGTCTTGAAGTCCTGAGCTCATGTGATCCAGTTGCCTGAGCCTCCCAAACTGCTGTGATTACAGGTGTGAGCCACCATGCCCAGCCATAAACACCCCACATTTTTAATGGAGTGCTGGGTACTGTAAGAAGGAGACTCCAGGGAAAAAGCAGTATATTGGTAATGACTGATTTTCCCTTCACACAACATCTGTCAAGCACCTCCTGGGGGCAAGGCTTCTGGCACCACCCCTCTCAAAATCATAAGGTCCTTGCATTCATTGAGGGCAGTATTTATGGGAACACAGTGACCTGTCAAGGAGATGCCTTGAATCTTTTAAACTCATCCCACTTCAAGTCAAAGGAACTCGATGTCCAAGTTATCTACCATCATTCTGCTGTTACTTCTCACAACCACTAACTAGAAATTCTTCGAAATAAAGATTTTTGGTTTTTCATTTTTTTAAGGTGAAATTCACCTTAAAATTCTGTTCCTATGGGCCTACCTATTCTGCATATTTCATACTAATTTAATCAGCCAGTATGTGGCCTTTTGTGTCTTGTTTCTTTCTAATAGCAGCGTGCTTTTTAGTTTCGTCTACATGTGGCATGCACCTGTGCTTCACTTCTCTTTATGGCTGCATAACGTTCCTTTATATGGATAGACCACATTTGTTTGTCCATTCACCCAATGATGGGCATTTGTTTTCACCTTTTGACCATTATCAATAGTGCTGCTATGAAGACTCATGTCCCACTATTTTGTTTTCAGCTTGTTTGGGGATATACCTAGGTGTGGAATTGCTGGGCTACAGAATTAGTCTTGCCACTACAATTTTGTGGCATCCTAAGGCTAATCGAACAGTTCATATGACTTAGCTAGCTTGAGACATCACTTTAATACATTTCAAAAGATGCATATAAAATGCATTACCCTCAGGAAGCTTCAAGTAACTTACTGAAGCAAGTTTCTTCTCTACACGTAAAATATACCTATTTCTCCCATGCGTAGCTGTTCATATTCAGTGAGTCATTTGTGTTTCTGTTATTCAGGTATACAGAGTTCCTGTTGTCTTTTTAGCCGACAAAATTTAACGAAGACACTAAGTAAAGATGCCTTTTGGTAGCTCTGTTATTGGGAGGGGTTGTATTCATGTGAAGAAAGAAAGTTATATACATATTTTTTCTTTTTAGTAGAGACTGGGTTTTGCAATGTTGGCCAGGCTGGTCTTGAACTCCTGACCTCAAGTGATCCACCTGCCTTGGCCTCCCAAAGTGCTGGATTACAGGCGTGAGCCACCGTGACTGGCCAGTGATAACATTTTTTTTTAAAAGGTTGAAATCAGCAGATCAGCTATTCTGGAAAGATTTTTAAACATTCAGTGGGTGTTTGTTGTTGTTGTTGTTGTTGTTTTTCTTTTCTTTTTTAAGAGACAGGGTCTTGCTCTGTCACCCAGGCTAGGGTACAGTGGTGCAATCATAGCTCACTACAGTCTCAAACTCCTGGGCTCAAGCAAACCTCACATCTTTCACACCTTAGCCTCCTGAGTAGCTGGGACTACAGGCTTGCGTCACCATGCTTGGCTAATTTTTAATTTTTTAGAGGTAGGGTCTTGCTATTTGCCCAGGCTAGTGTCAAAACTCATGGCCTCAAGTGATCGTCCTGCCTCAGCCTCCTAAAGTGCTAGGATTATAGGTGTGAGCCACTGCACCCAGCCCAGAGTTTTAAAAAAGTAGTCAACTAAAGTGCTTTATTTAAGCATATGTCTCTAAGAAAATTTAATAATTGATTAAATATTGTTGAATAGACCAAAAACACAAAATCCAAGCACACATTGTTAAGCAAATAATACAATGCAAGCATAGCTCTCACACTCCATAAATGTTTTCTAGGTGTCATTCCAAAGCCATTCTTTGTAGAGGGGCTTTAAGAAAACACTTGGGTCTCATCTAATTATTATAAAGATATTAAGAATTTACTGAGTTTACAGTTCCTTCTAGGAAGGAAAGAATGAGGTCTCTACCCAAGAGAAACATTGGGATTTTCATTTAAGTAAATTTGTATTCTCATTTAAAATGTTACCACTGCTCTTGTTGGCAATAGACACATGCAGCAAAATTTTCCTTTACATTTTAATTTCAACTACATTTAAAGTGTTATAAATACCATGCATACATAAGCTAAGGGAATAAATGTATTAACTCTGATGTAGTTTGTCAGATTTTAACAGTAGTGAATCTTGCGATTGATACATCTCAATCAAATATAGCTATGGCAAATGACATAGAGATCGCGCGCTGAATTGTATTTCCAGGACTTTTCAAAAGTGACCGTTAAGGTTGGCAGTGGGATCTAGCAGGTCATTGTCCTAGAACACGTGTGGTCTTCTCCTAAACCAGACTGGGAAAATTCTGGTTCTTCTATTCACTGACATCTCAAAGGGCAAAGAGGGAGGCACCATGAGATTCTGCAGTCTCAGGATGAGTCTGTATTTTTCCATACAGCAAGGTTGATTCGATGTGGCCTAATTCTCTGATTGACGTGTTGAGAGGCAGGACTACTTGGGAATGTATTCACTGTGTCTGATTTCTCTCTGGGCAATTTATTTGGTCATCAATCTTTTTATCCTCTTGACATTAGATTTCTAGATATTGGCCCAAATTCTGTAAGATAGGAATTTTTGATCTGAATTTTTAATATATATATTTTAATTAATAGTATATTTTAAAATAAAATCAATACAACAAAAAGGAAAAAACAAAGACAAAAAGTAACCTAAGAATATATGCTCAAAAGTGCCCAAAATACAAAAGAATACAGAATTTAAAAAATAAAAGCTTTTGGTTCAACCTGCTGCTCTTCTTTCCACTTCTTCAATTCCGTTTCATTTCTTGTAGGCAGTCACGGCTAACATTCTGGTATTTGCCTTTCCAAAGTGTATAGTTATAGATCTGAACAGAAATGTAGATACAGAGATATCAAAGAAGCATGTGAGCTAAGTGCACTCAACAATAAACTACATTGGGCTACTTTTCAAAGTTGCCCTCAAAACAAGAATACAGATTGTCTGTTGAACATACTGGAATTTTAATACATTCTTTTTTTTCCCCCAGAACATTTCTGATTTTATATATTCTGGCATGTTTCCTGCCATGTGGCAAACGATAAGCTGAAAGAGATATAAATATAAATACCACTATGTCTAACAAAATTTGCTCAGAATATGCTAAAGCATTAGTATAAATGTCCACATCTGAAGACAGAGCTAAAGAACAAGTTTCTCTCAGTAAATCAAGGAAAGACCATAGAGAAAAAGGATATGGAAGCCTGCATGAAGCAGGGGAGATTTGGGCTCTGGTTCAGTTAAGTAGCAAATATGCATCATTCATCTGTGCTGTGGTAAGCTCTATAGCATACATAAATTGAAGGTGTGGTCCCTGCCTCCAAAGGGCTTACCACCTACTAAGAAATCAGACTAGCCAGATAGGAGAGACTCAGATAATGAAGGGCTTGCATAAGAGTCTGAATTTGACCAAGTCATGAACAAAAGACAGCCTCTACAGGTTTTTATAGATAGGAGTGAGATGATAAAATCAAATTTAAACAATGGATCTCCACTCCCTTCTGCCCTTCATTTCCTTTCCATGACTGCCACCCTGGCTTAGGCTTTCTTGACTTTGCCTGTTTGCAGTGACCTTGTATTCAGCACTCTGCCTTCTCTCCCACTACTTCCTCCCAAGCCATCCTGAACACAGCCACAAGTTTGATGTCCCAATGGCATACAGGGGAACGTCTCTGCTCAAAAGTAAAAAATGACTCTCCTTTGGCCACCAAATAGTCTGAACTTTTTGGTGCAAAACTCAAGGCCCTCCCAGAACCGATGCTAATCATCTCCTAGACTGCCTCCCATTTCCTGATATTAACCCCTTGCTCTGTAGAAATGGAAGCCATTTCCCAAAGCCACCTCTGTGATGTCCTTATGTGATTCCTGCCCTCTTCTTGTCCTCCCCTGCAACCCCATCCCATGGAAAAGCAGAGTCAGAAAAACCACCCCAGAAGCTGTTGCAGTAATCCAAGAGTGAGATGAGCATGGCAGGGAGAGGGTAAGCGTGTGGGCATGTGGAGGAGGGTGGGGTGCAGGGAGTAGCCACAGACCTCATTGACTGATGGCTGATAGGGCGTGAAGGAGAGAGGCAAGTCAAAGGTAACTCATTTTTGGTTTTAGGAAACAAACACAAATCTTTCTCAATAACTGCTCATCCCACATCCTTGTGGCTATTGGAGGTTGATATTTATTTCATACTGCCTGTATAACCTGGGACCATATATAATTAATGATGATTTCTCTGTATTCTAGATCACGTATATATTTATCTACTTATTTACCTTAATGCAGGCATAACCAAATATTTCACTTTGGGAGCTAGATGTCTTTAAAATACACTCTAAAATGTTATTATGGAATTAGATGCAATGCTTTCCATGTAAACTATTAATATATACATTGAATACAAATCTGTACTTCATTCCCAGTGTGGTTTAGAGTGAAAGACTTAGGGGAGCACCTGTGAAACCTACAGTGTGAAATTCCACTGAGTCTTGACAGCTGGAGTGGGCACTCAAATGTGCCCAGGTCTTTTTCTCTAGCTCCCTTCTCTGCTTGAGCTGTGGTCGGCTTTCTCCTTCTCTGTGGCTCAGATTGTCTTCCTCCACTTCTCAGCCCACATGTCTACCATGGCTGGGACCAGCTCAGAGTGTTCGAAATGTCTAGGTGTTCAGAGAGAGAGGGACCCAACCCTCTTAGACTCAGGTACACACTCTCAGGGAAGAAAACTAGAACCAGCAGAAATATCAGATCCCTATGTTCCCTGACCAGTGCTTCCTTCTCTAGAAGGAAAACCTGCTAAGAAGACAAATTACAGTTGGAAGTTTGTTTGGTAAGCATGGAATCACCTGTCTAGCCTCTCAACAAATTTCAACTGCTCTACCATAAAAAAAAAGGCATCCCAAATCCATCCTTTTTCCAGCTTCACTCCCTAGTCCAAAGCCACCGTCCACTCTTATCAAAATCTCTGCAGTAGTATCTTTGCTTATTTCTTAACTATCATTTTCATCCCCTTAGAATTGCTTCTCCACTCAGCATGCAGAATTATCCCTTTGAAATTAGGATTATATCCCTACCTAAAACAACCCCAATAGATCTCTTTAGAGTAGAATCTAGATTCCTTAACACGGCCTCAAGGGCCCACATGACCTGGCCCCTGCCTATCTCTCTTCCTCATCTCCGACTGCTCCTGGTTTTGTTCCTTCTACTCTACCCACCAGACCTCCTAACCTCAAGCATGCTAATAAGCTCATGCCTCATGTGGATTTATTTTCCTAATGGAAGAAAATGCATTGATCTGTGAACACAAGTACATGGTTTGTCTGTTACAGTTCTCATTGCACATCAACAAATTGGCATTCTGATGTGTACATCCATCTCTTATGAGTCTGCTTAGTGTGAACCTGCTCCCTCTGGGAGTACCAACAAGATGGTGTTTCTCAGCCCACAGAGCTAAGACACAGCCTCATGAGACCCAGTCTCTGTCTATAACCACTGGAGTTCTGCTGTCCCTGAATGGCATTAGCTGCACAGACACCTGGCTTTCCTCAGCAGACACACAGCCTTTGTACCATACAACTCTTCAGACTTGCTGTGATGTACAAATGTCTTTCCTTGAAATGTTCTTCTGAAAATAGTAAATGTTAAAACTGATTACAATGCTATTGAAAGTGGATGAGCAAGTTGACCCGCTGAGATGTCAAAACAAATTCTATTTTTATTTTTAATCTAAAATATTAGAAAGAATTTTGCTTTCCTATAGTTTGCTATGTTTAGTAAATATACACTAATATAAGAATTTTGCTTTACTCTAACAGTAGAACCCTCAGTTAGCCAGGCAGTCATCATCTGTCACATAAAACGTGTCCTGGGGAGGAATGGGAGTGCCTCCCTGGTGGAAGAGGCTGATGGTGGCTCTGGCCCTCATTCAGCCACTTTCCTTATCTTGGTGTTCACTGTTATTTATCTGTTCCTAGCTAAACAGATTTATACTGAATTAACTCTCACAAAACAGGAACATGATTAAAAAATTTCTGCAAAGAATTGTACTGGAACTCTTATTAAAATTGTAAGCACAAGAAAAGAAAAAAAGAAAGCGACAGAGCCAACATTTCTCATACTTCTGGTACAAGCTCCTCATCACATTCATTGTGGTGTAAAAATAATGGTAATCTAGTAAGATCTAACAAGGTTAGCCAAAATGATACATATAAGAATTTAGTCCTCCATGCAGGAGGGCTGTTAGCAATAAAAATTTCCATCCACTATAACTTATAATTAACTTTGACCTATGTGTGTACTTGCCTTAAGATTGGCCAATGATTGATTGAAACTACCACAATTAATGACAGTTAAAATAGTTTTTTAATTTTAAAATTTCTATTTTGTGGATATTATAGAATATATTTTATATATTAATACATGCATAATTATATACTATTATAATCACATATTAACATATAATTTTATGTGTTCAAAAAATTTTAATGACACAATCAAAAAACTTTAAAGACCACTGGATTAAAAGATGGCATTTAGGGCCCAGCATGGTGGCTCACGTCTGTATTCTCAGCACTTTGGGAGGCTGAGGTGAGGGGATCGCTTGAGCCCAGGAGATCAAGACCAGCCATGAGCAACATGGCAAAACCCCATCTCTACAAAAAGTACAAAAATTAGACATGCGTGTCACACCCGTAGTCCCAGCTGCTCAAGAAACTGAGGCGGGAAGATCACTTGAGCCTGCAAGGTCGACACTGCAATGAGCCATGATTGTGCCACTGCACTCCAGCCTGGGAGACAGACCAAGACCTTGTTTCAAAAAATAAAAATAAAAGATGACATTAAGAAGAAATCTGATCTCATTGTTTTTATTATCAAGTGATTGACGGCTAGAATCATTATTTCATAATCTTGTAGATAGGATAATGATTGTACTTGCAAGTAGGCTATTCATAACTAGACATATCTAGAACACCAAGCTTTTACAGTTGTTAGAAATCTGAGAAGCAGTACCCAGTAATGACTTAGAGTCAGACTGCATGGCTGAATCTCTGCTTCAGTCATTGCTCACTACAACCTCAGGCAAGCTAGTTGGCCTACTATGCTTGTGTCCTCTCCGTAAAAGGATAATATCAGTACTTTCCATATAGGACTGTTTTCAGGATTAAATGAACTAATACATTTAAGAATTTAGGCCAGTGCAGCTGGTTGTGGTGATTGATACCTGTAATCCCAGCACTTTGGGAGGCTGAGGCAGGCGGATCACGAGGTCAGGAGATTGAGGCCAACATGGTGAAATCCCGTCTCTACTGGAAACGCGAAAAAAAAAAAAAAAAATTAGCTGGGTGTGGTGGCACATGCCTGTAATCCCAGCTACTCGGGAAGTTGAGGCAGGAGAATAGCTTGAACCCAGGAGGCAGAGATTGCAGTGAGCCAAGATCACTCCACTGCACTCCAGCCTGGAGACAGAACGAGACTCTGTCTAAAAAAAGAAAAAAGAAAAGAATTTAGGCCAGTGCCTGGCATTTAAGAAGTGCTCAGTGAATGTTAACTAATACTAATCTGGCTTTGGTTAAATTTGAAAAAACAAACACAAAAAGACAAGTAACTTTGTTAACTACTGCCCCTTGCTGGCCAACCTGGGTCAGTACACTGCCATCTCTGGGAAGGTAAATAAACAAACACTTGGAGTTAGGAAACATTTTCAGCGTTGAGGATAATGTTATTGCTAAACTTATGAATATTTTTGCACAACAGTCTTGAGAAAAATCAATTGTCATGAAATTAAGTAATTAGTGAGAAGTATAGGAAGATAAATATCTGTAACAGTAATTAAATAATAAGCACGTTTTAGATTCTTGAGAGCACTGGAAAAGCAAGACATTTTAGATTGCAGCGCTCTGAAATAGCACCCTTGAGAATTTATGGTGCAATAGAACATGATTTGCCAAGAAAAGCAAGTTGCTTCCTGAAGTGACCAAGTGCATATTTCAAGTTCTGCCTAGATGTTTGAGGGGTGGGAGGAGGTATTGTCTTCCTATTTGCAGGTTATATAATAATGCTGTTGCTTATTGAGTGCTCACTACATGGCAAGTGCTTCCCATATATCACCTTTTTCCTTGTTCTTTTTTTATATGAAAATATCTAAACATACAGATTGAAAAATATAATGAATATCCATGTACATCACTCTTTAACAGTTAACACTTTCTGTATTTTTATTGTTCTGAGTTATCTTAACATATAAATATCAAATATTTCAACCCTATATATGTCAGTATGTATGTCTAAAAATAGAGACATTTTTCTACCGAAGCACAAAGCCATTATCACACTTAAACAATTGCTTAATATCATCTAATACCCCAGTGAAAACTCAAATGTCTTCAGTTGTCCCCAAAATATCTTTTATGTCTGGTTTGTTAAACCAGAGTCAACAGAGGACAAGCCATACATTTGCTTATTACGTTTTTTAAATTTCTCTTAATCTAGAACAGCCATTCCTCAGTCCTGCCTTTTTTTTTAATGACACTGACTTATTGAACAGACTGGGCCATGTGTTCAGTAGGGTGTTCCACCATTTATTCTGGGTTTTTCTGATTGTTTCCTCCTGGTGTCATTTTATTCTTCTATCTTTGCAGTTCCTGAGACAGAAAGATTTAAAGGCTTGATAATGTTGAGGTTAAAATTTTTTTGAAACAATACTTCATAGATGATGCTGGAGCTTCATACTGCATCAAATTGGGAGACAATGTCAGGTTGGGCCACTTTTATGGTGATAAGATTGATCTGGGTTAAGGTAGGAGGGACAAGATTTCCCCTTGTTGTAAAAATGTAACCAGCAGTAATCCCCAGGGAATAATTTGGCATCAAGTGAGTATCCTGTTCCCTATCACCTTTTCACCAAATGATGTCATCGATGATCCTGACATGAATCAATTATGAAATTCTATTATTCACTTAGGATTATTTAGTTGGTATACTTTTGTAAAGAGAACTGTTTCCTCATCAACTGGTGCTGTTTGGTTACCCTGAAATACAGCTGCTACTAGAAAGGTGGAATACCTGTTTTCTTAAATGATCACTTTGCAGGGTTGGCATAATAGTCACCACCAATACTGTGGCAAATGAAGTTAATTTTTTTTTTGTTTGGATTATTCTTTGGAGGAAATGGCTTTTTTATGTTTAAAGTTTTCAATCATTTTGCAGTTTGCAATCATTGTTATTTTTGGTTCTCAAATTGTTCTAATTTTGGCCAGTGGGAGACCTCAAGCTGGTTCCCATGTCCTTTTAGAAGGACTTCGTTCGTCATGAGAGGCGTCCTGACTTTTTGACACAAGATGTTCCAAGTTGTCCTCACTCACTCCCAGTTACTGACCTGGCATCAGTCATTTCTCGAAGGAGTGCTTGGTACCTTTTAGTGGGGGGGTGGTATTAAGAGATCAATAGCTGGGTTCCAAGGATAGACAATGCTCCTACGCCCTTCATATTCATATTTTCATTAAAAATGAGCAATATAGGTTTTTAAAAGTACACTCAGGATGTGTGTGTGTGTGGAGGGGACCAAACACAATATAGGATTTTCTACTGTGACCCTAACTTATATTATGATCCCAATTTTAAAAAAGAGGAAATGGAGACCAGAGGTGACCAAGGTTACTCGGCTAGTAAACGGCAGCGTCGGAAGTAACCGGAGGCATGTTACTTCCATCAGGGAAGGGAGTCCCAGGCATGCACAGGGGCCGCTCCAGGGGCGACGGGTCCCTAGAAAGGGGTCAGGTTGATGACAGGGCTGGGGGATACCGGAACCAGCGGAAAGGGTGAACGGACCATCCTGCCTGACTCCTCTACGCCAGGAAGGCAGGACAGGGAGAGCTGCTAGGTGAGGGAGCCGTTGATGGAGTGGTGAGGGCCGCAGTTTCGCCTCAGATCTAACCAGAGCTCCCTAAGGCGCAGAAAGTACCAAAGAACCACACGTGCGCAGCCCAGAACGCAGAAACCACTTGCCCACCGCGACCTTCAGCAGGCCGGTCGGATCCGACCCTCCTCTGCGCAGTGCCTGCCCGCCCCCGAATCAGAGGTAGCCTTGAGCAAGGAGGGGCGGGACATCAGTGGATCGTGTCCAATGAGGAGCCAGCACCAGGTCGCTTCGGGACTGAGTCTTTCTGAGTCTGCGGAAGGCAGAGAGAAGGCCGTGGGAATGGCCAATCAAAGGGGGCGACTGAGGTCGGTGGGGGCCGGCGACCAATCAGAAGAGCGCTCGCTCCCGACTCGTTCGGCCCACGCTTCCCGCCAGTCTCCTAACCGCTTGGCTGCTAAGCGGCTGTCACTGTGCCGGGGTCTTGGGCCGCCGTGCTGCGCTCTCTGGCCGCTCCTTACAGCTCTGCTCCAGGCTTCCGTACAGGCCTGTAGCGGGACATGGCGAACTCGGGCTGCAAGGACGTCCCGGGCCCGGATGAGGAGAGTTTTCTATACTTCGCCTATGGCAGCAACCTGCTGACGGAGAGGATCCACCTCCGAAACCCGTCGGCGGCGTTCGTCTGTGTGGCCCGCCTGCAGGTGAGTGCCCCGGCCCGCGCTACCCACGTCGGGACTGGGATGTCCAGAAGGCGCTTCCTGGGAGGCACACGTGGCCGATCGGGCCAGGAATGCAGTTCTTCCTGATGAGGGTACCAGGACGCGGCTTCCGCCTCCTGGGCAGGTCCACTTCCTCCGCCGCGCCTACTGCCCAGCGGCGCTGCCCCGGCCATGGTGCCCTCTCGGGCTGCCCGGAGCTTTCCCCCGCCTGGCCTTTGCACCGGCTGCTTGTTCTGCACCGATTTGGCCTCTCGTCCACTAACTTAACAGATTGCATTCAGTTGGTACTTCTGAGAAGCCTTCTCTGACTCGAGTCAGGGAATTAGTTGCTTTCTGTTCTGTACATACCTTTGTTACAGACTTCTCACCTGGCATTGTGAAAATCCGTTTACCTGCCTTTCGCTCCTCATCTGAGAGGTCCTGAAAGCTGGAACCATGTCTTACTCCTAATAATGCTGTGATCAGTTAGGTCAAGGGGCTGGATGAACTATAACCAGTGTTGGTAAATCATTGCTTTTCAGTCCAGTCCATTCATTCATTTAGCACATATTCTTCTGGCACTCAACGATAGGTATACAAACATGATTGAGTCAAGTGCCTATTTTAAGGACCTCTCAGTCTGTAGGAGAGAGGTGCAATAGAGTATGTACATAACCTTTTGACAGTGTGAAACTAGACAAACATGATCTCTGCTAACCTCGTCAGAGTTCTTAGTTGCAAGCAACAGAAACTGGCTGATTTAAGCAAAAAAAAAAAAAAAAAAAAAGAATGTGTTGAAAGGCTATTGGAGAGCTCACAGAATGACCAGGAAGGCAGGAGTACAAAGCTGACAAAATGGACAGGCATAAAGGGAGGCGCAGCAACTGTAATACAGTGGGCATCACACAACAGAACCAGCCCACGGAGCCTCTGCTGAGCCACTGCTGGACGTGGTAAACATGGATGCTGTATTGTCCACCACCACCACCACCTGGCCTGTACACTGCCTGCCTCTGTACATCCCTGCAGTTCCTGAAACCCAGATGTGTCAGCCACCCTGGGTCCCTGCTGTCTTGGGCACTAGCTTCTAATTGAGAGCCCCAGAATGTCCTGATTGGCTAAGTTTTGGCCATATACCCATGCCATGACTTTAAGCAAAACTGCGAGAACCGACTTTTAGCCTTTGAAACCTCAAAATTGGGAGTCAGGCTCTGGTACTCCCTATTCCCAAACTCATAAAGTAGGGATTTCCCAACTGTAGGAAGGGAGGCCAAATGCTTATAGACAGGGCAGGGGAAGAGATATCCAACAGGGGATTATTCAGTTACAGGTATATGGCCCATCTTAAAAAGGAGAGATGCAAGGAGCAATGGGGTGTATAACCAGAGAACCTGACCTAACCAGGATGCTCAGGAAAGCTCTCCCTGAAAATGCGACTTTTAAACTGAGACCTGAGTGACTGCAGAGGTGGGGAGCAAACAAAACAGGAAACAGCATCTTCTGCAAAGGACCTGAAGAAAGAGGAACCTGGATCTTTCAGTCAGTGTAGCTGGAGTTTAGTAAGGGGAATGCGGCATGAAGACTGGAGAAATGTGGAAGGACCACATCTTCCAGGACCATAGAAGCCAAATAAGACACACTGCAGAACTAAAGCACATGAAAGCTCAGATTTCTATCTTCGAAAGCTCATTCTGGTCACACAGAAAATAGATTTGAAGGAGGGAAGAGTGGATGTGGAGAGTTTAGGAAGTTTTTGCAGCAATTTATGCCGAAGATAATGAATGGCATCTTGAACTAGGGTGGTGGCAGGAGAGCTGTTTCAGAGATAACATTGTTAAAACTTAGTGATTGAGTGTGAAGAGAATAGCAAAGATGACTCAAGTTTTTGGCACCAGGTAGATGCAGGTGATGTTTGCTGAGAGAAGATGAAAATCCAGTTTGGGAGGAGAAAATTGTAAGTTTGGTTTGAACATTCTGAATCTGAAATGCTTGCTTAACAGTCAAGTGAATAGAATAATATTAGTGAACATTTATTAAGTACTTACTGTGTGCTAGGCCCTGTTCTAAGCACTTCTGAAGCCCAAAAGAGAGATCTAGTCTGGGTTTAAAGATGATCAGAATATTTGAAGCCATTGGAGGGGATGAGAATGTCTTAGGCAAATTGCTGAATGAATAGAGAAAATGGCCTAGATCGTGGGTGTCCAACCTTTTGGCTTCCCTGGGCCACATTGGAAGAATTGTCTTGGGCCACACATAAAATACACTAAAACTAACGATAGCTGATGAGCTTAAAAAAAAAAAAAAAAAAGGCCCATGCATAAATTTTCATGATCTCTGCCATCACAGGTAAGCAAAAAAGTTCCTGCGTTCAGAGTGTTGGACACCCATGCCCTAGACTGAGCCTTGAGTAACTCCAACATTTAAAAATCAGGTAGTGGAGGAGGAGTTGGCAAAGGAGATTGAGATCAAGGAACAGCCTGAAAATCAGGAAAAAGGCAGGTCAGGAGAAGGTGGCCACCTATGTTCCACTGAGAATAAACAGTTCCACTGTTTATTCCTTGTTCCAATAAACAAGGAATGAAAATTGTTTATTGGATTTAGCAGTACACAACCAGTTAGTGTGAATTGTAACTTTTATCAGATTTGCTGATGTCCTGCCAGGGACACATGGTCCTAGAAGAATATCTCTTATGCTGAATAAAGGGTACCGGTTGCTCTAACCAACACTATTCCTGAGATGTCTGACAAGTTTTTTGAGAAAATATAGGTGACAGGGATAAAATATAAACCTGAAAAGGATCCTAGAATTATCATTTAGTCCAACCTTTTAAATTTGTCTATAAGGAAACTAAACTCTGGAAAGATGGAAAGAAACCTTTCTAGACCAAATAAGCCACATAAGGATTCTGTTGCTTATTTGTTGTTGTTGTTGTTGTTGTTGTTTGTTTTTTAAGTTTGTTTTTCCATGTAAGGATGTTTAATCTTCCCCAGGAGTCTATCCCCTGGTTGCCCACCTCTGTGAGGAAAGAAGTTATACTAGAAACCTAGTTTCATTACTTATTAGTTCTAAAACCTTAGGCAGATTGCTTAATCTCCTAACCCATAGTGTTTATTGCTGTAAAATAGGTATAAGAAAGTTGCTAGCAAGATAAAAGAGCGTGGCCCGTATCATGCTAGCAGCACTGTGTACAAAATGATTCCACCTGCCTCAGCCTCCCAAAGTGCTGGGATTACAGACATTAGCCACCACGCCTGGCCCCCAAAACACACTCTTTTATTCATGCCTTTGGGCATGCTTCATCCCCTGCTGAAATGTCCTTCCCATTTGCAGTTAGTGTTAGCTACTCTTATGATTATCGTAGGTAAATTAGTTGCTTGCCGTTCTGTACGTACAGATTATTGTAGATAAATTCATAAGTACACAAATCATTCATC
This sequence comes from Alouatta palliata, assembly GCA_004027835.1. Lineage (NCBI taxonomy): Eukaryota > Metazoa > Chordata > Mammalia > Primates > Atelidae > Alouatta > Alouatta palliata. The sequence goes on from PVKV010020371.1 coordinate 25,719, forward strand.
CTCAAATGCCAGGTCCCTCAGGGCAAATATGGTAATATATCCTGGTAGGATACTCTACAGACATAAAAGAAGATAGAGTATTCTTATAACCTACATGTAGCCATCCTCTAGCTTGTCTCTAAGTAAAAATTTATGCGTATGTAAGAAGTAATTTGCGACAATGAAAACAGTTGTGTTAAGGCATTGGGGTTATGGGATTTTTTTTTTCCTTAAACTTTTTGTTTTTGTTAAGATGTCTGTACATATGCAGTATATGTTTCATTTTTAACGAAAAAGATTAAAAAAAAAAACATGCTCCTTTAGATCTGGGTCCTTGTCTGTTTAACTTTATATTTTTCACAGCTTCTTATGCATAGAAGGAACTCAGTTTATTGAATGTTTTAATTGCATGGAGTTCAAGGTAAATCCTTTTTATTTTGAGGAGGGAAATTTGGGTTCAAGTGGATATTGATCATATCACTTTGATTTCCTTTGTAGGATTTTAAGCTTGACTTTGGCAATTCCCAAGGCAAAACAAGTCAAACTTGGCATGGAGGTATAGCCACCATTTTTCAAAGTCCTGGCGATGAAGTGTGGGGAGTAGTATGGAAAATGAACAAAAGCAATTTAAATTCTCTGGATGAGTAGGTGGCTTCTAATTATAAGTTAATAACTAAGTCAGAAAGCAGATTATATGTGAAGATGTATACCTTAGTGTTAGTTTTTAAAAACCACATACTACAGACATAGTCTTTATACCTTTAAGTCAACATAAAAGGCATGATAATGTGAGTTTGCTAAAAAATCTAGAAGGGCTACACTTTCTGATAAAGATTTGGGGTGATGTTTGTAATCTCTTATGTAAAAGATGGAAACCCTTATTTTTCATTATATTGTCTTTTATAATTTTTTTTTGTAGTGTCATAATGTGAAAAGACATGAAGATTTTTGTAATTGTTACTTTTTTTTAATTTGGAAAGTACTTGAATTTAGTTTTTAAAGAACAATTATTTAAGATGGCAGGTGAATCAGTAAATAATACTTTGTAAAAGCATTTGACAACATATCAGAAATGCTGTGATATTTTTTATAACTAGAGCTTTCAGAGTTGTGTAGCATTTCATACAAAGAAAGTTACAAAAAAAAAAGAGTAGGCCTTGAGAAGAGAGGATTATTTGACATGCTCGATACTTTACCTCACTTGTGAAGGAGAATGAGCCATCCTCTCTCTTCCCTTTTTCTTGCTGTCAAAACACCATCTATTTTTGTAGCCCAAAGAACAATGTTTCAGGGGTATGGAAAAAAACTACATTGAAGTCTCTTTTAAGACAAGATAAATATGAAGAGTTCTGTTACAAGTATAACAAGTAATATTACGTCTCAGGCCTTCTAACTGTAATGCTAAGGTAAGCTTACTTTTTTTTTTTTTAAGACGGAGTCTTGCTGTTTCCCAGCCTGGATTGCCACAGTGGGATCTTGGCTTACTGCAACCTCCGCCTTCCGGGTTCAAGTAATTCTCCAGCCTCAGCCTCCTGAGTAGCTGGGACTACAGGTGCTCACCACGACGCCTGGCTACTTTTTGTATTTTAGTGGAGATGGGGTTTCACCATGTTGGCCAGGCTGGTCTTGAACTCCTGACCTCAAATGATCCACTTGCCTTGGCCTCCCAAAGTGCTGGGAGTACAGGTGTGAGCCACTGCACGCATCTTAAACGCTAAGCTTACTTTTGATGTGGTAAATTTATATGTTCTATATCCCAAATATATAGGGAGCAAGTATGAACAAGTATGTTCATATGTAGTTAAATGTTTAATCCCATACTCCTTCTTGACTATTGTAAAAAGACTTTACCCAGTGAGCTAAGTTGGCTAGGTCAAATTGGTTAAAATTTGGCTCTTCTGGTTTCAGGCAAGAAGGGGTTAAAAGTGGAATGTATGTTGTAATAGAAGTTAAAGTTTCAACTCAAGAAGGAAGAGAAATAACCTGTCGAAGTTATCTGATGACAAATTACGAAAGTGCTCCCCCATCCCCACAGTATAAAAAGGTAAGCTATTTGCAGACTGGTGGTGGTTACTTTTTAAATTTCACTGAGAGAAACTAAAGAATATATATATATATATATATATATATATATATATTTTTTTTTTTTTTTTTTTTTTTCCTTGAGACAGAGTTTCGCTCTTGTTGCCCAGGATGGAGTGCAATGCTGTGGTCTCAGCTCACTGCAACCTCTGCCTCCCAGGTTCAAGCAATTCTCCTGCCTCAACCTCCCAAGTAGCTAGGATTACAGGTATACGCCACCACGCCTGGCTAATTTTGTATTTTAGTAGAGACGGAGTTTCTCCATGTTGGTCAGGCTGGTCTTGAACTCCCAAACTCAGGTGATCCAGAATATATTGTTCTTAAAAGGCTTTGGGCCTGGTCTGGTGGTTCATACCTGTAATCCCACCACTTCGGGAGGCTGGGGTGGGGAGGCTGAGGTCAGGAGTTTGAGACCAGCCTAGCAAACATGGTGAAACCTCATCTCTACTAAAAATACAAAAGTTAGCAGGGCATGGGGGCAGGCACCTGTAATCCCAGCTACTAGGGAGGCTGAAGCATAAGAATTGCTTGAACCCAGGAGGCAGAGGTTGCAGTGAGCTGAGATCAGGCCACTGTACTCCAGCCTAGCTGATAGTGAGACACTGTTTCAAAAAAATTTAAAAAGAAATAAAAGGCTTTGTATGTTTTAAATTCTGCATAAGCATTTATTTTAATAAAAATGTTTTTAAATATAAAAATGATAGTTATTTACCTAATGTACCGATTCAAAAGTATTGTTATGTGTAATGGTAGAATTATGTTTTTAAAACTATTTTTTTAAAAAGTTTAGAAATGTACATGAGTCAGAATTCTAGATGTGTTTTCTTCCTTTCTTTCTCTCTTTCTTTCTCTTGGCAATACATTTTTGTTTCATTTTTATGATGTAGACGTGTATTTTCTTAAAGTAGAAAAGAATGTGTATGAGTGTATTTTAATAATTGTCTCTCTGTATAGATATAGATATATATGCTTTTGTAATGTTTTTCCCTCCACAAAGCAGTATTTTATAAATACCAAGATTCATTATTATAGTGGAAAAAGCATACTTTCTATTGCTGAAATGTTTTTCATCATTTTAGATGAAAATGATGAAAAAACAGCATTTCATTACTGCTGAAATGTTCTCCATCATCTCCATAAGATGGAGAAAGAAAAGTCACACTGCCTTTCAGAATCAGGGAAATCACCCTGACAAGCACAAGATAAGAATGTGGGATAGAGACCCCAACATTCCTGTTCAGAACCCAAGCTTAGCTGTCTGTTGGCAGGCCCAATCAGGTCATGGCACCTGTAATAGGTAATCTGGTTCCTGGGCCTCATCTGGAATTGTCTAGTATGGAGCCTGGAGACACAGTTGTCATTCATTCCCCCATATCTAATTCAGAGCAAGAGTAAACTCTAGCATTGAAGCCAAAACTGCTGTCTGTAAACTTTAATTTTTTTTTTTAAAGAATGGTATTTTTTTTCTTAAAAGGTCTTACAAATTCTATATAATAGATACTTTTGTCTTCATGTTAAAATATTTAAAATCATATTGAGAAAAAAATATTGAGAAAGTTGATATTCCGTGAGAATGCTTCATTTGGCTTTGAAAACGTCATGCTCATTCATGCTCCATGTGGGAGGAACGACTGTGGTCTATTTGCTCTATAATTGTTTAGAGTTATTTGAAAGCTAATATTTCATACTTGGAGAAGGTAAATAAAGTTGTGGTATGGTACATTAAATTATATTCCTGACTAAAAAGGTTTTTGTGTTTGTTTGAACCATTTCCAGATTATTTGCATGGGTGCAAAAGAAAATGGTTTGCCACTGGAGTATCAAGAGAAGTTAGAAGCAATAGAACCAAATGACTATACGGGAAAGGTCTCAGAAGAAATTGAAGACATCATCAAAAAGGGGGAAACACAAACTCTTTAGAACATAACAGAATATATCTAAGGATATTCTATGTGCTAATATAAAATATTTTTAACACTTGAGAACAGGAATCAGGGATCTCCATGTTGGATCCATTTTCAGCAGTGATCTGAAATACTATCTCACTTGGGTGATTACTTGTTTTTAGACTATAGCAAGAAACTGGGATAGGAGTTAGACAATTTACAAGGGGGATATGAGGGCCTGAAATGTGTGACAAATGGATTTGAGTACCCCTTCTGTAAACACTGAAAGCTATTCTCTTGAACTGATCTTCAGTGTCTCCTTGCTCTGGTAAAGGATAGATTTGTAGCTTGCTTGGTGATGGTGCTGGTGAATTGCTCTGCTCTGAGATTTTTAAAAATCAACTTAATGAGAGTAATCTGCAGACAACTGATAACAACATTTTGAAAATTGGAAAGATAGTATACTGTTTTTAGAGGAATAAACGTGTTTGTGGTTTAACCTGTTGTCCCTACTAAAGGACTTCATTTCATTATGTATTAAATCATCACACATGGGGGGTCTGGGCTTGTGGTTTAACCAGCTGTCCCTACTAAAGGACTTCGTTTCATTACGTTGCTAAATCATCACACATGCGGGGTCTGGGCTTGGCTATGCAGCGTGTGTAGTAGAGTAGTATTGTACAGACTCTGGAGCCAAATAGCCAAGGATCAATTCTCGGTGCTCCCATTTCTCACTGGGAGACTTTGGGTTAGTTTATTCTGTTTGTCTCAGTTTCCTCACATATAAAGTGAGGAGAAGCAAAACGTCTATATCTTAGGATTATTTTGAGGATTAAATGAGTATATAAAAGTAATACGCTTAGGACAGAAAGTGGCATAGGGCAAGTATTAGCAATTATTATTTTACTGAAGATTTAAGTTTGCCCAGGCCCATCCTTGGAAAGGGATTTTAAAGTAGGAGAGGCAGTATTACGAAGGGAAAAATGTGGAGAGGCAGAGGCACTTGGATTCTTGGCTTCTCAAGAAATGGTGACCTTAAATTTATTTACTGAGTAAATGAAGGAAAGAAGAGTCATGAATACTGATTATCAAAAATTCTCTTATGTCTCTGTGGAATGCAGTGAGCTGTGCCTTCTGAACTGGGATAAGGGTGAACTAGTTGCAGTCGTATAAAATAAAAATGTGTTCTGTGAAAAATGTAAAAGGAATTTTCAGGCTCCAGTTGCAATTCTGTAGTGAGGCTGTCATAGCCACAGGTTAGACCATATTTCGTAGCTGTCACACCTCACCATGTTCTCACATATCCTCCCATATTCTAGTTTTCTCCTTGTTCTTAACTCCTCCCAGGGAAACCAAGTTTGTCAGTGACCAAGAACCCCCTTACAATGCTTATAGTAGTATAGTGAGCAAGGCTCAGTTTTGCTGTTTATACTAAGAATTGAATATTATTCTAATAATCTCTCACATAAAATGACAACTTTTATTAAGGAATTCAAGATGCTAACAACAAAAACCTTCATATCTGCTTTTTAAGAAAAATGTGGGGCTGGGCACAGTGGCTTACACTTGCAATCCAGCACTCTGGGAGGCAGAGGCGAGAGGATCACTTGAGGATAGGAGCTCAAGACCAGCCTGGGCAATATAGCAAAAACCCATCTCTACAAAAAAAAATTAAAACTTAGGCATGGTGGCACATACTTGTAGTCCCAGCTACTCATGAGGCTGAGGTAGGAGGATCATTGGGGCCTAGAAGTTCGAGGCTGCAGTGAGCTATGATTGTGTCACTGCACTCCAGCCTGGGCAACAGAGCGAGACCCTGTCTAAAAAGAAGAAGAAAAAACATCTGATAAACAGGAGAAATACTGTTTTTTTAATTGTTACCACAGTAATACTTGAAATGCATATGTTATATGTAAGAGGATTTCCCTTTCTACCAGTGATTTTGGCCCTCTAACCACAATATTGACAGATCCTGTGTAAACTGTAACAAATAGTTTTTGAAAACCACCTCTGGACTTGCAAGAAAATAAGGAAAATCATCAAGGTGTACCAATTCCTCCTCCACAAAAAGAAAAAAGATGAACTGTGAGCTGAAAGGACAAAGAGGACTGGTAAACAAATGATCCTGAGGGTCCTGGGTACAAATGCCAATAATAGCCCTAGAATTGGACTACTCACCCTGGAGTAGCCCTGCTACAGGACAGGAAAACTGAACCTGAGAACTCGGTGTGAAGCCAGGACCCTTAAAGAGAACTAAAATGGTCCCCAGTTGGTAGCCCCACTGGCTACCAGCAGAAGCAGAAGCAAATCCTCTCTGGAGAAAGCTTAAATTTAGGTTCCCTTAAAAATGTACAAGATAGGCTGGGCGCGGTGGCTCATGCCTGTAATCCCAGAACTTTGGGAGACCAAGGCAGGTGGATCACGACGTCAAGAGACTGAGATCATCCTGGCCAACTTGGTGAAACCCTGTCTCCATTAAAAATACAAAAATTAGCTGGGCATGGTGACGCGCACCTGTAGTCCCAGCTACTCAAGAGGCTGAGGCAAGAGAATCGCTTGAACCCCGGAGGCAGAGGTTGCAGTGAGCCGAGATCAGGCCACTGCACTCCAGCCTGGTGACAGAGCAAGACTCTGTCTCAAAAAATAAATAAATAAAAGATAATAAGGAAAATGATACATCATGAATAAGAGCAGAAAAAAACTGATGTGTTAAGAAAAAACACATTTAGATACCCAAGGTTTTGAGATATTGAAAGTAACTAAAACAATATAAAATAAATATGTGTGGAAACTGACTTCTGTGAAGATGGAATAGATGTGATTTTCCCTATTCCTCTAGTTAAGAGCAACTAAAATCCTTGAACGTTATATATAAAACAAACAGAAGAAGACTGAAAGATGGAGAGAGGGCAGACTAGTCAGGGATCTCAGTACCCAAGGCACAACATGATGCTGAATTCTCAGTTTTCTTCTACTTCAGACAGCTCATACTTGCAGCTTAAGAAATCAGCAACTTGAAAACACCAATGAGCACAGACACACACACACACCCCGCAAAAGAAAAGCCTGCTCTCATCTAAGAACCAGGAAAGAAAAAACAGCTAGTGTGACCAAGCTTTTAGAGAATAATCAGTCTATTCCAGTTATACCACAGAAAAAATTGTGGATGCCAGTCTCCACGCAGGCACCAAAGGTCAAGAGGAGAGCCTAGACTTCCACACTCACCAGGCTGTAATGAGGAACACTAACGTCACCACCACCACCAGGTAGTGTGAGAAAAAGCCATGTGGGGAGTCTGGACTTAAACCCCATCTGGCAGTAATAGTGCACCTGGCCCTTCCTGCTGCATTGGGATCAAAGTCCAAGTAAAGAGTCAGGGCTTTCACTACCTCTCAGTGGTAACCAAGCCACTCTTTTTGTGGTGTTAGTGGAGGTCACACGCGAAGCAGTAACAAAGTATTCCCGCTCCCAGCCAAGAAGGTATCATTAGAGAACTAGTGGGCAGTTGAAACTCCCACCCTTCCTTCATCAGTAATAAGGTGCATCTGCCCCGCCCACTTTGGTGACAACAGAGTGGAAACCTGAAATTCTACCCTCACCTGGCAGTATTGGAGCAGTGCCCCCTCACTTTCTCCTGCTGAAGTGGTTTCAGAGTAAGCCAGCTAAAACTGTAAATTTAAATAAGATTTAGAGTCTCATAACAATCTTCAAAATGCCCAGGTTTTGATTGAAAAATCACTCATTCCAAGAACCAGAAAGATCTCAAATTAAATGAAAAAAGACAATTAGTAGATGTCAAAACTGAGATAACATGAGAATTATCTGACAAAGATTTTAAAGCAGCCATTGTAAAAATTTTTCAGTGAGCAACGAGGAACATGCTTGAAACAAATGAAAATATAGAAAGTCTTGGCAAAGAAATAGAAGACATAAAGAAGAACCAAATGGAAAATTTAGAACTGAAAAAATGTAATAACTGAAACTAAAGACTCAACAGATGGGCTCAACAACAGAATGGAGGGGGCAGAGGGAAGAATCAGGGAACTGGAAAGATAGAACAACAGAAATCATCTAATTTGAAAAACAGACGTAAAATATACTTGGGGGAAAATAAAACTAAGAGAGCCTTAGGGACCTGTGGGACTGTAGCAGAAGATCTAATGCTTGTGTCATGGGAGGCTCAGCAGAAGAGAAAAGGCAGGCCGAGAAAGTACCCAAATAAATAATGACTAACATGTCCCAAGTTTGGCAAAAGACATAAACCTACAGATTCAAGCAATGGAGTGAACCCCTAACATAAAGAAATCCACACCAAACCACATCATAGTTAAACTTCTGAAAATTAAAGACAAAAATTCTTAAGAACAGCAAGAAATGGCACCTTATCTATAGGAAAAAAAGCTGTTCAAATAACACCAGATTTCTCATCACAAACGGTGATGTCTCAAAGGAAGTGGCACATTTTTCAAGTGCTGAAAGAAAAGAACTATCAACTCAGAATCCAGTGAAAATAGCCTTTGAGAATGAAGGAGAAATCAAGATATTCTCAGATAAGGGAAAACTAATAAAACTTCTTGCCAGAATGGCTGAAAGGAGTTCTCTAAACAGAAAGAAAATAATAAATATAGGAACCTTGGAACATCAGAAAGGAAAAAAAATTATCACAATGAGCAAAAATATGGGTAAATGCAGTACACTTGACTTCTCTTGAGTTTTTTAAAATATGTTTGATTGTTGAAGCAGAAGCTGGAACACTGTTTGATGGTTCTAAATATATGTAAAGGTACTATTTTAAGTGATTATAAAAAGGGGAGAGTTAAGGGAAATAAGTTTTCTGCACTTTATTTGAACTGGTAAAACAATGATACCAGTAGACTGAAAAATTATGTATATATAGTACCTAGAACAACCACTAAAAAAGGTACACAAAGAGATATACTCAAAAACACAACAAATAAATCAAAATGGAATTCCAAAACAATGTTCAAGTAACCCACAGGAAGGCATGGATAAGAAAAGAGAAAAATTAAAAGCAGAACAAATGGAACACAAAACATGAAATGGCAGGCTTAAACCCTAACATATTAATGATTCCATTAAGTATAAACGGTTTAAACACACAAGGTAAAAGACAGACATTGGCAGAGCGGACTAAAAAACATGACCCAAATTTATGCTGTCCATAAGAAACTTACTTCAGCTTTTACAGTATAAATTTGGAAGTAAAAATGATGGAAAAAGATATACAAAGCAAACATTCACCAAAGTAAAAACCGAGTGGCTATATTAATATTAGATAAAGTAAATTTTAGAGCAAAGAAAACTACCAGAGACAAGAGAAGGGCATATGGTAACCCCTACCAATTCATTGAATGAAACTTGCATTATCCTGATACCAAAATCAGAGACAATACAAACACAAACAAACAAAAGTAAGCCACCAGTTCCACTTCTGGACATTTCCCAGAGAAATGAAAACTTATGTTCACACATAAACTTGTATATGAATGCCTATAGCAGCTTTACTCATAATAGTTAAAATCTGGACATAAACTAGATGCCTTTCAACAAACTGGGAATTCATACCAAGCGATACTATTTAGCAATAAAAAGGAAAGAACTATTGATACATGCAACAGCCTGAATGGATCTTCAAAGAATTATGCTGATGGAAAACAAATATCCCAAAATGTTACATAATGTATGGTTCCATTTATGTATGATTCTTGAAATGACAAAACTGTAGAAATGGATAACAGACAGTGGTTGCCAGGCGTTAAGTAGAGAATGAAGTGGTGTAAAGGGCAACATGAAGGAGCTTTGTGGTGATGAAAACGATCTGTATCTTGACGGTACTAATGTCTATCTTCTGGTTGTAATACTGTATTATAGCTTTGCAAGATGTTACTACTGAGGAAAATTGGGTTAGGATACATAGATCTCTCTTACAACTGTATGTAAATTTAGAGTGATCTCAAAAAAAGTTTAAAAACAAACCAAATATATACATGATCGAATACTATTTGTTCATAAAAAGAATGAGATCCTGTCATTTGCAGCAACATTGGAGGTCATTATGTTAAGTGAAATAAGCCAGGTACAGAAAGACAGATATTGCATGTTCTCACTTACTTGTGGGAGCTAAAAAAAAAAAAAAAAAAAAAAAAAGTCTCATGGAGGTAGAGGTTAGAATAGCATCATAACCTTGAGGAAAGTTACCACAGGCTGGGAATGGGGAGGGCAAGTGACGGCGGTGGTGAAGAGAGATAGGTTAATGAGTACAAAAACAGAGTTAGGGAGGAGTAAGTTCTAATGTTCTATATGAGAGTGGAGTGACTATAGTTATCAACAATGTATTTTATATTTCATAATATCTAGATGAGAGGACTTGAAATGTTCCCAACACATAGAAATGATAAATACTCGAGGTGGTGACACCAAATTCCCTGACTTGACTGTTACAATCTATGCATAAAAATGCAAACATTATGTCTCAATAATAAATTATTTTAAAAACCAAACAACTATGAAATATTTTTAAATTATAACATCAACAAAGGAGAGTATTAAGAAAACTAGAAATATAACCCCAAAATATCTAAAAATCTTAGAAAATAAGTATTATTGTTAAAATTAAGAACTTAAATAGATGGTGTGTTACTTTCCTACTGCTGCTATAACAAGTTACCATAAATTTAGTGTCTTAAAACAACACAAATGTTTTATCTTAGGGTTCTGGAGGACAGAATTCCAAAATGGGTCTCATGAGGCTAAAATCATAGTGTTGGCAGGACTGCATTCCTTCTGGAGGGTCTAAGGGAAAATCCCTTTCCTTGTCTTCTGCAGCACCAGACTCCACCTGTATTCCTTGGCTCAGTCTCACTCCTCCATCTTCAAAGCCAGCCATGCTGGCCGAGTCCCTCCCAGGCAAGTCCTTCTCAGGCTGCCATCTCTCTGGTTCTCCCTGTTCTGCTTCCTTCTTCCACTTGTCAGTTCCCTTGTGATTACGCTGGGCCCACCTCAATAACCCAGGATCATCTCTCCATTTCAGCTGATTAGCAATCTTAATTCCAGCTGCAATTTTGTGCCTCTTTGCCATATTCACAGATTCTAGTGGTAGGGTGTGGACATCATTGTGGGGAGAGTATTCTGCCTGCCATAGACAGGTCAAAAAACAGATTCAAACATCTCCAAAATAATTACTAAGTCAAAAGACACAACTGAAGCGACTCAGAATGCAGCCAGAGAAACAGAATGTGGAAAATAGAATGAGACGTGAAGACATGGAAGATAAAGTTCAGAATCATAGGGGAAAAGAAAAAAAAAAGTGTCTAATTTTTCTGCCATAGGCTCATATACAGATAAACTGGAGGAATTAGTATCTGCGAAAGGAAAATAAATCTTGGGTCCCCCAAATCACTAAGCTAAAGGAAAAAGTCAAGCTGGGAACAGCTTAGGTCAAACCTGCCTGCCGTTCTATTCAGTCACCCCTCTGCTCACTGAGATAAATGCGTATCTGATTGCCTCCTTTGGAGAGGCTAATCAGAAATTCAAAAGGATGCAACATTTGTCTGTCACCTACCTGTGACCTAGAAGATCTTCCTGCTTGAGTTGTCCTGCCTTTCCAGACCAAACCAATGTTCATCTTACAGATATTGATTGATATGTCATGTCTCTCTAAAATGTATAAAACCAAACTATGCTCTGACAACCTTGGGACATGTCATCAGGCTGTGTCACACGTGAACATCCTCAACCTTGGCATAATAAACTAACTTTCTCTCTCTCTCTCTCTCTCTCTCTCTCTCTCTCTCTCTGTCTCTCTCTCTTACTCACTCTCCTCCTCCCTCCTTCCTTTTTCCCTTCCCTTTCCTTCCCTCCCCTATCCTCCTCTTCCCTTCCCTTTCCTTCCTTCTCTTTTGAGATGGAGTCTTGCTCTGTGGCCAGACTGGAGTGCAGTGGCATGGTCTTGGCTCACTGCAACCTCCGCCTCCCAGGTTAAAGTGATTCGGCTGCCTCAGCCTCCCCAGTAGCTGGGATTACAGGCACCTGTCACCATGCCTGGCTAATTTTTGTATTTTTAGGAGAGATAAGGAGTCACCGTGTTGGCCAGGCTGATCTCGAACTCCTGACCTCGTGATCTGCCCGCCTCAACGTCCCAAAGGGCAAAATAAACTTTCTAAATTAACTGAGACTGCCTCAGATATGGAGTTCACATATCCTAGCCATCATTCTGGTGCTTACAAGTTGGCACATTTGATCCCATCAACTAACGTTTGAGTTTCACTTTTGGTTTATAAGAACATACTTTCTGTTTATCAGAAGGCAGCCTCTGATGGGAATTTTAATACAAGCATTAGTGGCTGTATGATTGAATGTACTTCTTCAGTGTGAGCGACAACTTTTTGTAGCATCGATATGCCTCATGGAGACGTTCCCCATTCAAAGCGTCTTAAAACTATTTTATTGGGGACATTTATTAGCATGTTAAAAACTCCTTTACAAGTTATTACAGCATATGCATAGAACATAAATGTGCACAGCCAAGAACAAATTTAAGGATAGGAAGAAAAGCTTAGATTTTTTTCTTACGTATAAATTGAAAGGTATGCAGTGTTATTAAAATTTGATTACTCTAAGCTGGATTTCATCAGGACCACGTGTCGTGTTTTAACAAGAGTTTCCCTTTCACGTCCAGCCGTTGGCTCTGGTTGCAGACGCTGGGTTGGCACTTTTAGGGGGACGGGCCTGGCACTTCGGCACCACGAATTCCCAAATGTGTCACCCCTGACGGAACTCGGGCCTGCCCATACGGTCCCGCGGCCGCTCACCCTCCCGCACCGGGCGCCCCTCTGCGCGCAGCTTCTCTCGACCCCGCCTAAGTTTGGGATCTTAGGCACTAAATCGCCCTAGAGCCGGCGGCAGCACCGCGGGACCCTGCCTTGACCGCCCTCGCCCAATCGCTGCCTCTCCCAGCAGCCTGCAGGCTCTAGGGCGCGCCGGCAGAGGGCGCAGCTGGGGCCGTCGTCCCGGCCAGTTCCCGTTCCGGGACCGCGAGGCGGCAGCCCCAGCCCTGCCCCTCCCTCGCGCAACTGCGGGCGCAGAGGCTTCCCGGGCCACCGCGCACCGGGCTCTTGTCTTCCTCTCAGCGGCTGTGAAGTCTCCAGCCTGGCGGCCAGGTAAGTCCCAGAGACTGGGGATTTGCGCGGGGCAGACGCTTTCTGGGGTCCCGGGCGCTGCGAGCGAGAGGGCGATGGGAGGCGGAATGTGCGTACGGGCGGAAAGCTGCGCGGCTCTGGAGGAGCTCTGGGTGGAACCAAGCGGAGAAACCCGCGAGTTTGAAGAGTGTAGCGAAAGTCGAGAGGGATGAACTTCACCGTCAGCAGAATCGTTTACCCACTGTGGTCTAAGGCAGGGGTCCTCAATCGTGCCAGCACCTTAGAACCACCTGCGGAGCTTTTAAAATCCAGATGTCCAGGCTGCACCCTAGATCAGTTCCATCACAATCTCACGAAGTCAGACCCAGGCCTCCTTATCTTTTAAAAGCTCCCCAAGTGATTCCAATCTGCAGTCAGCGTTGGATGAAGATTGGAATCACCAGTGACCGAAGGTTGGCAGGGCAGACAGGGGCCCTCATGGAGTCTTCATGGAGTCCTGCCTGCAGATGGGACAGCTGCTCCCAGTGTCCTGCTTGGTCCAGGGCACAGGGCGAGAACTTCCCTTGGGTTTCATGGTCCACAAAGTCGGGAAATGAGACCATGCTTGGCAAGGTCGCCTGAATATCACATTCAAAAAAGCCTCCAATGTGCGCAGTGGTTTTGGCACATTGTGAAAAACATAGGAAATGACAGATGATGACGTTCCAGGGGCTCTGCATTCTGGGAAAGGCTGCGGTTGTCGGTGTTTGAAATTAAGTCTGGGGAAACCAGTAAACCCATGGTCTTGATGACTTCTGGCCTTTCTACTTTAAGGGTGAAGCCATAAGCGGTACTTGCCAAAGGGTGGGGCTTGTTCTCCCTCAAAGCCCCTTGTTGAAGAATAAACTATCACCTTCTGGGAAGAGTAAAAGAGTAACTCCATGATGCATCTTAGAAAGAAGTAGATTCAGCCGGGCGCGGTGGCTCACGCCTGTAATCCCAGCACTTTGGGAGGCCGAGGCGGGTGGATCACGAGGTCAAGAGATCGAGACCATCCTGGTCAACATGGTGAAACCCCGTCTCTACTAAAAATACAAAAATTAGCTGGGCACGGTGGCACGTGCCTGTAGTCCCAGCTACTCGGGAGGCTGAGGCAGGAGAATTGCT
>PVKV010020372.1:0-39959 GCA_004027835.1 Alouatta palliata
ATATATTATATGTAATATATATTACATATAATATATTATAATATATAATATATATGGCATATATGTTATAATATATATAATATATGTGATATATATATAAATTATTTGACCCTAAGACAATCGTGCTTAGATATTATTTATTTTTAAAGTAAAGTATTATCAGCAAACTTCTCCATTACTACGATTCCTCACTAAATCACTCTCATTGAGCAAGAACAGTCAAAAGCTTCAGCATGAATATGCAGGTGCTTGTTAGAGGACTTATCAGAAATGCAGCTGCTACTGCTGTCTCAGAATTTCTGCTACACATTGATTTGTTGTTGTTGTTTTCTTCTATATGAATGCAGAATGCAAAAGAGTTACAGAGTGGTTTACTGGGATTCCTTGGGAGGCCAAACACTCAGATCTGTGGGGCCTCAAGGAATGCCCTCGTGAGAGTTTCCCTCCAGTCCTTATTCCTTTACTATACAAGGCTCTTTGGTTTTAGCTTCTCACCTTTACTCATACTCAAAGCTAAAATCGAAGGTACAACCTAAATGCCCAAAAATGTGATCAGAAACAACAAAATGAATGTTGGTACATTCTTACAATAGAATCTTACACATCTGTTAAGGACAATATGTCCAAACAACAGAGGTTATGCCCTAATGTTAAGTGGGAAAAAATATAAATAATGCAATATGAGTAGTAAAATATCAAGCCTGTAAACACTTTTACATGGGAAAATACAGAAATAAATATATCAAATGATAACAATTGTTACTTCTGGATGGTGAGATTTTTTTTTTCTGCTTTTCCACAGTTTAAACTATTTTTTGAGGATTCTCCTATGAGCATACGTTACAATTCCCATCAAAAAAAAAAAAAAAACCTCTCCAAAATACTGGGAGTCTCCAGTACTTAAGAGTGAACAGGACTGTGTCCCTTAAAACCCCTGAGACAAGCACTGTATTAATGCAGTAGAAAGAGAGAGAATGAAGGGTGCTTCTTTAACATCCACCCCATGGCCCCTGAAAAGTCAGACTCATTGTATTAGTTCATTTTCAACACTGCTACACAGAACTGCCCAAGACTGGGTAATTTATAAAGGAAAGAGGCCTAATTGACTCACAGCTCAGCATGGCTGGGGAGACCTCAGGAAACTTACAATCATGGCAAAAGCTGAAGAGGAAGCAAGGCACTGTCTTCACAAGGCAGCAGGAAGGAGAAGTGCCAAGCAAATTGGGAAGAGCCTCTTATAAAACCATCAGATCTTGTGAACAGCATGGGGGAAACCACTGACAGAATTCAATTACCTCCCCCGGTCTCTCCCTTGACATATAGGGATTATGGGGATCAGACTTCAAGAAGAGATTTGGGTGGGGACACAGAGCCAAACCGTATCACCCATTCAGGGATCCCTCTCATGAAGATCCACCTCAGGGAAGGGCAGGATTCTTGACCTCCCACCAAATGCCTTGGGATTTCCTTTAGGAAAAGAACTCAGGACACTGTACTTGCTGGCCTATTCTTGGGTCCAGTTTGGTTAGAAGAGGCTTACCATCTTAAGCCCAAAAAGAATATTCAGGAAATGTGTTTGTCTTGGGTATCTCTTTCCCTTGAAAGATTAGGATAAGAGAAGGAATGGGTGGTGATAAAGAAACTAGCAGGTCAAGAAGGAAAGAAGGCTACACACTACAGCATGAGAAAGCTCCCTTCCACACGACCAATCATGGAGCAGCAAACAGAGAGCCTGTCAAGCATGGCGAGGGCACCAATTATACTTCTATGATCTGAGAGATGGTAACATGCAATACGGTGAATGCATCTTTCCATATTAGTCCCTCCAACACAATTTATTTATTTATTTATTTATTTATTTATTTATTTATTTATTTTGAGATGGAGTTTCACTCTGTCACCCAGCTGTAGTGCAGTGACATGATCTTGGCTCACTGCAACCTCGGCCTCCTGGGTTCAGCAATTCTCCTGCCTCCACCTCCCCAGTAGCTGGGATTTTAGGCACCCACCACCATACCTGGCTAATTTTTGTATTTTTAGTACAGACAGCATTTCATTATGTTGCCCAGGCTGGTCTCAAACTCCTGACTTAAAGTGATCTGCCCACCTTGGCCTCCCAAAGTTCTGGGATTACAGGCGTGAGCCACAGTGCCTGATCCTGCTGTCCTGATTTAACAAATGAGGTGATGAGATCAAGAGAGGGTCCGTGTCTCCTCCTGCTCACATGGGAATGTGGTAGATGAGTTTCCTGAAGCTTAAGACAATAGACATTTATTGTCTCACAGTTCTGGAGGCTAGAAGTCCAAGATCAAGGTGTCGGCAGGGCATGCTGCCTCTGAAGGCACTTGTGAAGAATCACTCCTTGCCTTTCCTAGATCCTGGAGGCCCTGGGCACTCTAGGCTGGTGACAGCATCACTCCAGCTTCTGCTACGCTTTGTGTGTCTCTGTCTGTCTCTGTTTCTTCCTCTTCTTATAAAGACACCAGTCACGTTGAATTTGGAGCCACTCAAATTCAGTATGACTTCATCTTAACTGTATCTGCAAAGGGCCTAGTTGCAAACAAGGTCACATGCTAAGATTCCAAGTGGATGTGAAATTTTGGGGAACACTCTGCCACCCAGTACACTTGGATTCTGATTCCCCAGGGTGACTCCAGAACCCACACCCTGAACACTGGGCTAATGTTGCCTCCTGTGTGCCCCCACGCTGTGAAGCACTGTTGACATATCGATGGTGTGAAATCCCCAGGGAGCTGACCATCTACATGAAACACAGAGGGGAAAAATCACACCACTGCAGTATCCATGTGGGCTTCTGGAGGTCATAGAAATTTAAAGGGGAACATGGTAGATAAGGGCTGGACACCTTGAACACAGGCAGCACCCAGATAGGCTGGGAAAAAGACCTGGGCTAAGGCCAAGAGAGAAGTGAGCACAGCACATTCCAGACAGAGCATGGGGCTGGAGGGCAATGGAAAATGAGGCTGGAGTAAGAAGACATTAGAGATGCTTCAAAGACAGGCGGAGGGACTTAGATCTACTTTAGAAGGAAAGGAAAATTTTAATGAGGACCAAAATGATAAAATACAGGCTTAAAGACTTCTCTGGCAGAGGTGGGCAGGGTGAGCGTGGAGCCTGGAAAAACTGTGTTGAAACTTGACAAAATATGTTCATATGCGTGTGTACAAATATGCAGGGCATGGTGATTGCCTCTTCTCTACAACATTTTAACAACCTGCCTTAGACAATAAACCAAATATACAGATGTTCACATAGTTTCATCTCTCTTCCAGGAGAGCACCCTTCCTTCCAGCCCCAGCCCCAGACATACACACACACACACACACACACACACACACACACACAGCCTATCCTCCCACTCGCGTGCACCCCAGCCAAGAGCTGAGTGAAAAGAAAGGTGAGAGAAAGAGAAATAAAAATGCCTAAAGCAGCAGCCAGGAGAGAAGACGGCCAAGACATCAATCACCTTTGCACTGCTCACAACAGGCTCCCCTCTGCTTGATGGCCAGGGCGCAGTCTCGGGACAGCACGGGGCACTTCTCTCTCTTACATGTCACTTCCTTGTTCTAGGTAAAAAGAGACAGGAGACATTTGAAATAAACATCAAACAGAATTCCGCAAATCCTGACATATGGCAGAGGTTTTCCCAGCCCGCCTCTTATGTTGCCTTTACTTGGCAAGGAAACACTGTGAGAGCGATAGGATTTTGCTGTCTCTGAAACAGAAATTCCCACCCAGGAATGCAGGACTTTGGAGATCAGAGTCAGATGAGAGGAGATGAAAAGTCCGTTCTTTAAAAAGCCAGCTTCACCTAGATAACCAATTGCCGAGGGAGAAGTTGTCTCCCGCTCTGTTCTAAGGTTTCTTTTTAGTACACACTACAGAAACGATAATATTTATGTAAACCATATTTTGCCTGTTTGGCTACCTGAGCCAGGACTGCATCGTGAGAACAAAAATATTTTCACATGGCTGTCCAACAATCCTTAATAGTAGAGTGCATTAAAATGCAGCAATCTAAAGTTCCAACTCAAATAATGACAAAATTGAGTATTGAATCGGCTCGGTAAAAGAAAAAATAATATTCTACATTCCAAGCAGAGACACGGTGGTCAGTGTTTTATAGCTGCGGGACGGCTGTGTTATATTAGCACTTTCACTAATGAAAGTGTGGTGAACATTTGCATCTTTGGTTTTTTCCTGAAAGGTTAGCTGTTAAAATGTCTTAGAGAAGATACAAACATGACTGTATATGTCTGCTTGTATGTGGATTGTATGCACCTGAACCAAAATTACTGTCTCAAAAATTCAGCAAAATGTGAGCTTTACCAAGTGGTGACCACATGCTAGGTGCTTTCATTCTCACTCAAATTCTGTGAGGTCAGTATCATTATCTGCATTTCACAAACAAGAAAACTGCTACTCAGAGAAGGTGGCTGACTTCTCCAAGATTACCCAGCTTTCCAGTGGGAGAGATGGAATTCGAGATGAAGACATAAATGCGTGCGCACCTATGCCCTTCCCTGGATGACAGCAAGCACTATCAGTGCCTGATTTGGAGGCAGGTTGGAGAGGAGCAACTGGCCAGCTCTGCTCACCTTGAAATGAATCAACAACTGTCTTGGAATATGTATTCATAAAAAGAAATCCATGTACCCCAAAACCTAAAATGCAATAAAATATATATATATATATATATATATATATATATATATATATATATATATAAAGAAAAAAAAATCCAGACTCGGCCCTGACAACAAATTTGAGACACTCCTCAAGTGTAACCAGCATGCTTCAATATCATGAAACTAAGGAAGATCTCACCATTTTTTCCTCAGAACCAAGGAGATACATGCAAGCCTGCAGGGATGTGTGTGTGTGTGTGTGTGTGTGTGTGTGTGTGTGTGTGTGTGTGCACGTGCACATGTGTGTGTCCCTGAGTGCTTTGTGTGTACGCGTGTGCATGTGTGTGTGTGCCTGCAAGCTTGTGTATGTGCACATATGTGTTTGCATGTGTGTGTGTGTGTGTGTTGGAGTCTGGGAGCCCAAATCAAGCCCAAGCACCACGGCCCAACCCTAAGGTAGTTTCAAAATAAAACTTGTCACCTTCTATGCTGCCCTGAAATTCCCTGGGAGTTCCAGAGCCCCCCAAGACGCTTCCAGGGTCTAATTCTAAAATAAATCTAGGTTGCTATCTCCTCTCCTCTCAAAGATCAGAATATCTTCGAGTCCCAGAACCCCACTCCCTCTGACTCATAGTCACAACTGCCCGAGAGTGAGTTCTATGGGGAGGATTGGGCCTTGCCTTGTCTACAGCAGTTTCCACATCAGTCCTGTTATTTCCCTACCCTCATGGCTTTTGCAAGGCCAACTGAGGCACAGAAACAATAAGCCACGACCAGCGTTGCTCAAACTTGTCTACTAAATAGTACACATAGAAAACGAGTCTCATTTCAGTTAAGGAACCCTGGGATGAACGTGGTGAATGTTCCTAAACAGTCCCAGGACGTGTCCAACACCCAGAGAAAGGAGATCAATCCACAGTCACCTGCACCCCACACCGTCAGGGGTTGCTGCTGCTATTTTGTTTTTTCTGGTTTTCCTTATGATGGGAGGGTAACCTGAGTCATCCGTCATCAAGTCTCTCTCTCTCTTTCTTTCTTTTTTGGGGATCTGTATATGGTGGGTGCCCTCAAGGAACTAACCTCATTTACTCCTAAAATCCTGTGAGATAGTAGCCTTCATCCTTAGCTGCAAATTAGTATCCCCTGTGGAGTTCTTAACACTGGCACGGTCTCCCAACCCCTGAAGCTGGTAGATCTGGTTCATCTAAGGACTAGGCATGGGTATTTGTTCAAGTCCCCAGGTAATTCCAACGAACGTTGGGTTGAAA
This sequence comes from Alouatta palliata, assembly GCA_004027835.1. Lineage (NCBI taxonomy): Eukaryota > Metazoa > Chordata > Mammalia > Primates > Atelidae > Alouatta > Alouatta palliata. Next base: position 5,918 of record PVKV010020372.1, read on the forward strand.
ACCACTGCTGTTGGGAGAGTATTTCTGTGGCCACTGGGGCTGAGCTGTGATAAGGAGCTGTCCACAGTCCCTTTGTGAACAGCAGACCTACAATTTGAAGCCAAGCATGCTGGCCCCACGTCCCCCAGAACTCCCTCCCTCACCCCCTCTTCTCCATGATGATGGTGGCATCAAGGCTAACTATAAGTCACGGTCCTTAGATTTATTTTTATAATTTTTTTCTTAAGCTACAAAAGTCATACATTGTTATGGAAACCATTCAAATTAAAGAGACATATTTTTAAAAAATTGGTAATCTCCCCCACTCCCGCCAAAGTCATCAAGGACTTTTTTTCCACTCAGACACGTATTTAATAACTGTAGAAATCCAAAAGAATTAGCATGAAATCTTGAAGTCGTGAGTGAAGCTGCAGATTGGCTTGACTGGGCTCAGCCACTGAGCTGCCTCAACGGCCAAGGAACAGGTTATAACTATGCGGACTTCTATGTTGTCTTAATCTCATTGTATGTATTATGTATTTAGTTTCGATAAAGCGTTTGTAACAATGGCTCTGAAGCTTGAAGGCAGACTAAAGGAATGTGTAGTGATTCTGAGGATAGTGTATACCTGTGCAGCAGAGTTATGGGGGAGAAGATTAACAAAGTCCTATCTTCCAGTACCAGGACGGTCATGAGTGGCAGTCCCATCCAAACAGGTCACTAGGGCTAGAAGGCTGGACCCTGCCCTCTCTGTCTCTGAACTGTGACGGGTTCTTGCTCCCTCCGGGGTATATATGCTGTTTGGCACTTTTGACAGTGACTTTGTTTTGAAAAGCGTAGTTCTTGCAAGCTATATTTTGACACTGACTCCCCACCCCAGGACAATTGCAAAAGGAACTTCATTAACAAAGCTTCTGTTACCAGAACTTTTTGCCTTTACGCATTCAGCAAACCTGGCTGCAGCCTTAGCCAAGGGCCACTCCCAAGCACATCTCCTCTCTGAAAGGAAGAATCTTCAGATACAGAGAGTTCAAAGCTCTAGGGGCAGTCAAAGTGAAGACTTAATCTGGGATCTGATAAATGGGAAGGTATACACTCGTTTAAATATAGGAACTCTTTGCTGACTTAGAAACCTGGGAGCCACTCAAAATCCATCACAGGATCCCAAGATTCATAATAAATAGCTTGTAATTACAGTCCAGCATAAAAGTTATTCCAACCAGATGGTCTGTAGATTCACATCTGGAATTTTTTTTTTTTTTTTTTTTTTGTACATACATAAAGAGCAAACCTAAACCTTGGCTGTAGGTTTAGTGGGTTTTTCCTCCCTCTGATTACACTGGAAGTTTTTAAATATCCTGTCAACGGTCACATTGGTACAGAACTGCCATATCTGATCATTGCCCTTGTGTCTGATTGGCATGGATGTGGAGTATGTCTTTGGAATCCCAGGCCTTCCAAGAAAAAAATTTAAAAGCTCAGGGAATTGCTGCTGAGAGCCTGGTTTCCTCCATTTCCTTAATTGAGTCCAGCAGCTACAGAGTAAATTCAAACACAGGTTAATTAAGAGCACTCCATTTGCTTTCCCAATTTTGCCAAGAGACAAAAACACTTGTTCTGGAGCCAGTGGCTCTGGTGAGAAGTGGCACACGCAAAGCCAGGCCTTCAGGACTCCCTCATCCCTGGACTGCCTCATGCCCACATGCACTACGTGTCATTCACCGCTGTGGCTCGAGGTCGTGGCTCATTCCGTCCACATCTTCATTCAAGAAACATTTTCTAATACTGGCTCACACTTACTGAACTCCTTCTATGTGTGTTCAGGCTCTGTGCTAAGAATCTTATGTGCATTTTTTACACCATAAATTCCTCATGATCGCCATCTTACAGAGGAAGGATCAAGGTTAGGAATCTTGCCCAGGGTCGCCCAAGAGGCAGATCTGGAATACAAATAGAAGTCTGTCGTTAAATGCACTTTGCTACTTCCCAGGCTTTCAGGATACAGAAGAGAACAAAACAATGTTCCTGCCCCAAGGCCCCAGGGGAGATTGGTGCCTTCCTGGTGGCTCCAGACAGGAACTCTCTAAGGAGAGCAGAGCGACTACAGGAGCCTGTGTCATAGCCAACCACGGGAAGGTCTGCAGACACCAGCTGTTTTCTGGTAACAAGGAAAGTCGTTCCAATTTGGATATCAACAGGAATGTGCCTATCATGCCTCCAAAACTCAGACTGGCGTCTTCAAACAGTTTTCCCCAAATTCCAGCTTGGGTTTGAGTCTCCTCAGATCTAAACAAGAGAAATGGTGGTAAAAATGCACTCAAGGAAAAGATCTGAACCTAACCAACGAATAAGAGCAATAAACCTCACTGCATCTTTCATCCTCAGCCTCTTGTGTGTCCCACTTTCTAGGGTTGCCAGGGTTGCCAGTCAGTGGTCTACCTGTTGTCGAAGGTGTCTGTATGCACTACTGCCTCCTTTCGGGAAGATGGTTAACAGATTCTCTAACATTGATCAAATACATCAAAACCCAAAACATAGCCCCTAGAGGCACATTAAATGAAGTGCCAACATGAAAAACTAAAAGGGGGCATAGGGAGTAAAACATTTTTTAAAAATCAACATGACTGGCAACAAAGCTCTATAAGGATGTGAGCCAAACCACAGCTCCAGCCGCAAGCCAAGTTCAAACAGGATTCCGGCAACCAGTTTGCTGTGCCTGAGATCTGCCACGCGAGGGCAGCACAGAGTGCCCTGGTCTCCTGAATTGCAGCCCTGAGACTGCCCGCGCCTCGGGAGCATTTCCCAGTGTCTGGTGTGGAGGGAAATGAGCTCTCCCGTGAGCATAGCGCGGAGGGATACCTAGAAGATAGCAGAGCACCACTGTGAAACGTTCTTGTGTGCTTTCCTCAACCAGAAAACCACGCTTTTGAGATGCTTCTGTTCTATTCCAAGCCCCAATGTCTTGAATGTATTTTTTTTCCCCAAAGATTCTTCCAGAACCAATCCTATTACGGAATACGAAAAGTATTCCCTGACCTTTCATTTATAATAACAAATAATAGAATCAAAATCTGGAGAGGAAAACACAGCAGCTAATAAGATGAGGGTAGGATCCTTTGTTTTTAGACTATGAAACACCATCACAAATCCCTTGAAATAAGAGTGGACATGAAAATACCTCGTGCCTGCCTGCTGATCGTCCATTTGATGAGCCATGCTACGAAGGTGGCAGATCAGCATGAGACCCTTCCCCTAGATGATGGCATTATTTTCCCTCCATCCCTGTCTCTGATGACAGCAAAGCCTGCCTGGGAGGCAAACAGCTTGTCATTTGGCAAACTAGCAAATTCAAAGTGACAGATCCTTTTTCAGAAAATCAAGAAGGCTGTGAGGTTGTGATATGTTTTTCTGCTCTAGTGAACAATACTCAATATGTCACTGAAGCACACAGGCTAGGTAGTGTGACTGCAGGGAGTAAAGCAACAGAGTCCCCTGTTATTTCATCGCGGTAGTCTTTTTTGGAGAGGAGCTTACAGATTTTGCTGCCTTCAAGAATTCCCCACCAAAATACAAATACCCCTGGGGGTGGACCCACATTCATCCCAAATAGCCAATTTCCCATGTTATCAGCTCCTAGGACAGATGCCCCAGCCTGGCGACTTTGAGAGGAAATGTCGCTTAGCCGTGGAGGCTCCAAAGGTGAAAAACAAAGCCTTGACACACGTGTCACTATACTCAGTGCTGCAGGAGAGAGACAGAAATCATGCAGCAAGGGTCTCAGTCTCCAGAAACCTACAAGCTCTTGGTGAAATAAGACAACAGGCATCAGCAGATGACACAAACACTGCGGTGTAATCTCTGGCACAGCAAGAAGCACGAAAGAGAATTTCACCTTGATTCGAAAGCCATCATCCTTGGTGAGCACAAACAGGACACTTTCATGCTTACTCAAATGTTTATTATCAGAGAATTTACACAATAGTGTTCCACGTGGAGAGTCTCAAGATGGCTCAAATAGGAATTTGCTGTTAGGCATATGGATGTCTTATTTCAAGTGCCCCAAGGAGGAGGGAGCAGGGGAAGCTGATCCCACATCAACGTGTATATTCTCATTGGAATTTCTAGTCTCTCTGTGTATGACGTCAAAGAGATCAACTTCTCCTTGAAGTATTCCCGTTGTAACACAATTCCAGATCCCAAAGAGCCAAAGGGAACTTTATAGCACTTTTGAACACAGGTCACAATTTCACCCAGGCAATATTATATCACTTCTCATAAACAGAAGAATAATACTTCATGTTTACATAGCACCTTTCTTCTAAAGAGCTCTGTAGACATTATTTCATTAATCCTCACAGGTTTCTTAAGATTTGCAGATGGAGAAATGGCACACAATGAAGCTAACTGTCTCAGATCTCTCAAAGAAGCAGCGAGCAGCGGACCTGGGAACACAACCTAGTTCCCAGCCTGGCTTATGGGACCAGCTGGGAAGGTTAGTTTGTAAGACACAGCACTAAAATGTATAGCAGTATCATATTCAAATTAGGTTAGCTACAATAGGACTGTTGAGATTTTAGGAATAGACTAGTATGTAGTTAAGCTAGTCCGCAGATTTTTCTGGACAGACCACCAGGGTCAAACAGGCGAGGTCTCCTGCCACATTTCTGCCCTGGTATGAGAAAACCTATGAGAGGTGCCATGAAAGCGATCAGCTAGGATTTGGGCAAGCAGACCTGACTTGAAGGCTTCAAGGTTCTAGAATGAAGCGATGGAAACAAAAGCTAGGAAAAGAAGTGTGTTGGCAGCAACCAAAGACCCAAAGGGGCCAGATTTCATTGCGTTTCTTTGCAGCAGGGTCTTGCTCCATCACCCAGGCTGGAATGCAGTGGCACAGCCATGGCTCACTGCAGTCTCAACCTCCCAAATTCAAACAATCTCTCGTCTCAGCCTCCAGAAGTAGGTGGGACTGCAGGCGTGCACCATCACAGTTGGCTTATTTATTTTTATTTTTTTGTAGCGACAAGGCCTCACTATGTTTCCCAGGCTGGTCTCAAATTCCTGGGCTCAAGCGATCCTCCCACCTTAGCCTCCCAAACTGCTGGGATTACAGCTGTGAGCCACTGCACCCAATGAGATTTCATTGCTTATCAGCAGTTCTGATCATTGGAAATGGTAAAATAAAGTGATGACCTCTCTACAATCTTCGGTCAGGGGAAATACTTAACAAGTGAGCATGAACTCACAGAGAGGACAGAATGCAAGCTTGTACCTGCTCCAGACTGTCTCCTTTGGACAAAATCTGTTCTCAATCTCTTGGAAAAAAATAACGGAGCATGGGTAGGGGGGCCCTGAGATAGCCCAGTGGTTGCCAATGGCAGTATTAAATTTGATTGATGATTTATTATTTTAATTAAGCTTTTCCTTGCTCATTCTTCATTACTGATAGGAAAATTGACTTCCCCATAACTCTTACAAAGAAATATCTGGAAGAAAAAAATAAAAGGCAGGTTGATCAGCCACGAAGCCTAAGCATACAAGCTCAAGGCTCTGGGTCATGTCTCTCAACTCAACAGAACTCGAAAAAAAATGGAGAGAAAGACAAAATGAATAAAAATCTTTCTAAGGTGAAGAAGATGAAGCTGAAAGAGAAAAGGACCCAAACTCCCCAGCTGAAAGAAGTGGTTTCCCCCAAGGTCTCCTTCCCAAGTGAGTTTAGTACAAGAGATGGGAGGTGTCAACTGTGGCCTTTGCATATTATGCCTCAAGCCTTTAAGGTAAAGTGGCATTTCCAGACCTTTCTGCAACCTCAACCTCCACTGCTTTTGCAAATCCCTTCCATAGGGCCACAAACAAAGCTGACCCATCTCTAACCAAACAATGAAGTAACATACCATTTTTTGCAGGCAGGTTGATGAACTATTAAGAATAATAACACCCAACATTTATAGAAACCCTATTACATCCCGCATCGTGCTGAATGTGTTTTGTGTATTTTGTCATTTAACTCTTGCGAAAAGCCTGAAGTAGGCACTGATTTAGCTCCCACCCCATCTTATAGGTAAGTAAACTAAGGCACAGAAAGGTTAAATGGCTCCCACCGAGGTTTATATAGCCAGGGCAGAGATTCAAACCCAGGACCCTGATATCAAAGCCTATGATTTCATCACTGTGCTATACAGCTTGGTTTAGAGGCTAAATGAGCCACCCTTCTCTTGCAGCTAAGAATTTAAATGTTTGCCTTTGTTAAGCACCCCATTCTCAGACCTTTATAAACCTCGGTGCTTTATGGTTTCATTTTGAACACACGAGTAAAAATAGTGCCTTTTAGGAAAGACAGATTAAGTCACTGACTTAAAAACTCAAAACAAGTCCCAGTCTCTGAGTGCCTGGTCATTTGCAAGGCTGACCAAAACCTGGACCCAAACCTGCCAAGTCCTCTCATTTCTTCTTTGACTTGAGCAGAAGGGCGTACTCTCCTGGGAGGCTTGCAGCATCCCACGGCCATAATTTTGTAGACTTAATGTTAAAATGTCTTGCAAGAACATCACGCAATTCATTGCACTCCATCTGGGAGTGTTATTCTTTTTCCCTCCTGTCTAGGCTCAACGAGTCTTTACCCCAGAGACCCAGGACCTGGCAAACACCGCCTCCTCTGGCCCAGTTCACAGTGCAAACTCTGAACAAAGCTGCCCTTGAAGCCCGACCATTTAAAAAGACTTTATGAAGCCCACTGGGGCCCCCCGATTATTTTGCAACAAGTCATATCCCATGAAGAAATTCACTTCTCTGCAACACAAAACAGAGGGAGATTAAAGAAAAAGGCAGGGGGGTGGAGGAAAGAAGTAAGACCCCCTGCGGTTCTGTCTGGCCAGAATCGTGTCTTTTAGTACCCATATCCTCTACAAAGACGATGTTCTGATGATGTATGGCCCTAATACATCACTAAATGACAGTGTTCTCCTGATCCTATACCTTGAAAATATGACACGTGCCAGCAGAGGCAACAGGGGATTAATAAGGAGGCCCTTCTGATATTTACGTTACCTAATATTTCCATTTTTTTAAGGGGCTTTAGTTTGTTGGAGGGATTTTTTGGGTCCTATTCGGCTTAAGGGTTTAGGCCGGCTTTTTTTTTTTTTTTTTTTTTGGCTTTTTCAAGAAACTCATGGAACAAAGAAACACAGGCCATTAGAATGTCCCGGCCACTCATGTAGAGGTCTGATTTAAAACAGGGCAGTGTCAAACGGCTCCTTATTCTGTTTAATCATATTTTGAAATAGAACCAAAACATTAGAGATGGCAGAACACAAAACAACAACCACCAAATAAAAATAGTAGCCCAAAGAAAGTAGCGCTGCCTGTTTCTTATTAGACTGCACATCGTATAAGCAAGGGGCCTGCTGGCAACCGCACATTCGCGTAACTGGAGCGGACGGAACATGCGGAGCCAGGGATTGAGCCCCGTGGGCCCTGCCACAGATGCAGCTCTGCCACCGTGCTCGGTTCCCAAAAGCAAACCAAAAAACCAACAGGTAGGTTGCATCCCACTCTGCCAGCGGACAGAAGCCAGGTTGTGTGAACCGAGAGGGGTCATGGCGGCAGCCTGCCTTTATGTGGCCCAAATGCCTCAGCCAACCCTTCTCTCTTCCTAACAGAAGGGACTCCAACAGCTGGGATGTGGGATGGGGTCGGTGCTGCAGAGAACACTTCCAAAGGACTCCTGGGAAGAATTTGCAGGCCAGGGGTGAGAGAGAAGGAAGCCCTGCAAAGCGATGCGGCTTCACGCACAGGAGGCCAGGCTGCCTCCTCAGCACCTCTGGTTATTTTACACCGCTGGGTGCCCTTCAGCACATGACGAATAATAAATCTGCTTCTTCCTCTGCCCAAAAGGAAAACAAAAAAGAAAGGGGTGATGAAATTTTATGAATATTTTTGTACCTTTCTGGTGAGTTCTTTTGAACTCTAGGTAGAAGATGATAAACCACATTTTGGGGGTCCAACTCCAACTACCCTGTAGGATCTGGGGCTCAGAAGGCATTAGAGGGGCTTTCCAGACTCGGGGGGACAGTGCAGAATCTTCTGGCCAGGTTGGTGGGGGTTTTGGAGGGAGGGGGGAATGGGGGTAAAGAGTTAAAAGTGGTAATAAAATTAAGAAACTCCATAGGAAAGCTCGAGACCTGACATTAAAGAAAGTGATACCTGGAGATGTTATTTTGACGGCCCCTTTCTTGACTTACTGCAATGTAGGAAGTTGGGCTGTCGGGTATCAAAAGACATATGACTCAATGGGCCTTTGAAATACACACAGAAATGACTCTCTGTCAAGGGCAGAAGAAGAATGAGCACATACAAAACACAGAAACCAAATGTCTTAGATTCCCTTGGCAATTGGTGGTGGCAAAACCACTTCTTTGTGAGGCCAGCCCTGGAAGGTTGTCACTCTTGTCCTCACACGTCTCATTCTTGGATCACGTACCTACGGTGAACTCACCAGGTCCTCAGGTGTCCCTCATTTCTATGGGTCAACAACAAGCCACGGAGCCAATGAAACAGATTTTTCACAGATTGTCCCGTGAAAGCCCGTGTGCTATTGGGAGTTACAAAAATACCTGATCTTGACAAGTAAATGGAGCTGACATCCCAGGGAATAGGCAGGGAGGAGGAGCCGCTCATAGCCCATCTGTCATTTTGACAAAGTAACTTTCTGGTCACCAGTGAGACACTTTTAAAGACATCCGCACAATTGACCCCGACCACCGGCAATCACAGAGTCTTTCAAAGGTACCCCTGGGACAAAAAGCCGATTGGCTTTAGAGCTGGATCCTACAGTCCTCCCTCCAGGTAACAATAAGAGTGGGGTGACACCTCAGTTGCTGGAAAGATCTCTGCTCCCAGGCGATCTATACGTTGGTACCAACTATAGAGCGTGTCCAGTTAGCCCAAGTAGCGACAGGTAGGGAAGCAGAGGAAGAGGAGCTCTCTAGCTGGCCAGAAGTTCGCAGGACTGAAAATGTCAGCCTCGGACAGCATCCCCCATGTGAAGGCAATTCTGTGAGCTACCGTGTGAAGGCAATTCTGTGAGCTACCGTGGGTCTGACTCATTCACCAAGGCCATTAGCACTGTGTTCTCTTCACCAAAGTTTTCCCAAGGGTCACATGCAGATGTCAGAAAAAAAACTGGAGAAGCCACAGATTTATTTCCTTGGTTTAGAATGTAATTTTAATCCACTAGCGTCCATTTGCAAACTCATTAAACCATCAAAGAGTGCCAACTTTGCAAATAATACATTTCTGAGATTAAGGTGTTATAAAAAAAAATGAGCACAGCCAATTACCCACAAAACATTATCAACATAAACTTGTTGCTGAAGGGATTCACATGTGCCCATTTTTAAAAGGAAAATATCAACCATGATTAGAACCCTTAATCGTTCATTTTAACAAGGTTTCCATCATAAAACAGCTTCCAGAAGCTTTTACACATCTAAAATAAGGCAAAAGTGTCTGCAGAAAAACAAATGGCCATGAGAAACATGTGGCATTGGGGCTATAAACTTGGATTTTTCTGCAGGTCAAACCTTTGCACTGCAGATTTCAGTTCTATCTGACCAAAAATCAACGAATCTGTTTAATTAATATTTTTGAGCCCATGCTGTAGGCCAGGCACTATGCCAGGTTTTCATGGGAACAGAAAATATGAATCAGACGCATCTTCTGCCCTAGAAGAGCTTACAATCCAAGAGGGAGACAGACTAAAGCATAAACACAGCAACAGGCACCTCCCATGTTGCAACATGAGAGGCAAGAAGTGCCGGTTACCAGCTCAGAGAAGCACAGAGGCGAGCCGGGAACCGACAGTTTCGACCAAATTCCACTGCTACAAACTCCTTGAAATCATCCAGAGTCTCTTGGTTCTTTAGACACTACGTGGGCCACTGAAATGAGCCTTTAAAGCGTTCTGTTATACAATTATCTCACTGAGACAGAATCTGACCTACATCTGTCAGCATTTTGGGATCTGACAATCCACAAATGAATCTCCTTCCATGATGACATTCCAATGCACTCCACCGGAAGTGTAGCCACCTCACTCGGTGTTTTGAGCAGTTGAAGAGTTTGTTTCACATACATCACGAAAAAATAAGGGGTGCTTATCTTGTGCCATGATTTTCTTGCTCTATGAAATTGTTATATTTAACACACTTTGCTAGTCTTTCATCTATGTTTTAGCTAAAATATAAAACACAACATATTGGATTTTAACTTAAATTCTAAAACCAATAATTATCATGCCACCAAGTCCACCAGGAGTGGTAATATCTATTTTTTAAAAACGGTTTTCTATAATTTTATTCTAGAATGATATTACTCACTGCACAGTTTGTTATGATTACATTAGCGTTTGTTGGAGATGGCTTTTCATCTCTCAGTAGATTTGTTTAGTTTTCCCACCATCAAACATGATACCCAAAATAGTGTAAGTGATGAAAAGGGCGAGTCATCAGGACAGAAAAAGCAAAGTTTAGAGTAGAAAGAAAAGTTCATCATTTATTTTGGGGAAGAGAAATAGTTAGATCTTCAAATTACCAAACAAAAAATTAAACCCAAATGGCACAGATGAATTCGCCCAACAAATATGCACTGAACGGGCCCAGCATTGTCCCAGGTACTGATGATACAAATGAACATGGGAGGACCATGCTCGTGTTCTAGCAAGGACGACTGCAGGGAACAGGAACACACCCACGAATGATCTCATGGGCACTGGGGAGGGCTCTTGAGAAAATGAAGTGGGACAAGGGAACAGAGTGACAAGGTGTGAAGTGGTTGGGGAAAGTGGTCAGAAAAAGACCCTCTAATAAGGAGACATCTGCTCCTGCACCACGGTGAAGGAAGGAGAATATGTGAACATATTGGATTTGTGTGCACCAGGCACAGGAAAGAGCAAAGCCCCAGTGGAGAGGGGGCTGGGTATCCTGCAAGAGTGAGGAGGAGCGCAGCGTGCAGTGGGAGCGCAGTGCGAGGGGAGGGTGCTTTGGGAACTGAGGCCAAGATGGCGTCCGTAGCCGGACCGTGCAGTGCCGTGAGGCTGTGGTTATTCTTCAAACTGGTTTCCGGGTGAGATGAGAAGCCTCGGGAAGATTTTGCTCAAATAAGTCAAATAATTTGTGTACTTTCAAATGGTCACTGGTTGATAACGTATTGTCCAAAGTCAAGATCAGTAACAGGTAGTTAAAAATAATCCAATATATTTTCAAGACTTTACTGACAAGAGTTGCTGATGAATTGAACATGGGATGCAAGAGAAAGAAGAAACCAGGACCCTAGGACCCCATGATTGATGGACAGCCTGAAAAGATGGAGCCATGCAGCTGATGTCACTGGCTGGAGCAAACTAGGTTTAAGGAGTGGTGACAAAGCAGATCCATTCAGGCCATTTTCAGTTTGAGATGCCTGCCAGCATCCACGTGGAAATGCCAGGTAGACAAGTGGACAGCTGCAGCTGGACGGGAGATGGGGATATGGGAACACAAATGTGGCAACTATCAGCATACAGGTGGTTTTAGTCCATGGATCTGTATAAAATTGCTTAGGGTATGAATATAAATAGAGAATACATCTTGGCTGAATCCTGGGACCCTCCAATATTTAAAGTTAGAGAAGATACAGAAGATCCACCAAAAAGAAAAGTAAGCCAATAAAACAGAATTCTTATAAGTCCATCATACAAATGCTGAGAGAGCACCATATGTGTGAGTTCTTACCCACATAGACACATAAATACACATGTGTATGGACAACTATAAGTGGCCCTGGCTGAGATCATTACATTAATTCAGTGACCACCAGAGGTCACCTTCTATCAGCACCTGCCCCTGTGCCAGGTATTTTAGTGACCGAGATACCCCAGGATGGGAAGGTTGTTACTCACTATTTGAGGCTCACAAGAGAGGCTGCCTAGAGTGCCTAATGGCCACTGCTTGCCACTCCTTACTCCCAGTACTGCTAATTATCACCCCTTCCAACCTACATCTCAGAAAGAGTCTGATTTGACTTAAGTTTAGGAAAATTCTGGTTGGCTAGAAGAGCTAAGACTTTCAGAGAAAAGGTCAAGGACCAATGTTCCCAAACAAGAGGGCACAGACCCACTAGAGCTGAGTGACCAAAGCCTGGGTGAGGATTACAGTTGGGTGCGAGGGGTGGGGGGGGCATTAAACACTTGGCAGTAATAGAGAGAAAGGGAAAGGGAAAAATCTCTCAATTTAAGTTTTTCTTCTCTGTTATACTGAGTCTTGAAGCCAAAACCCCGGGAGTGAACAAAGTCCACAGTCAGAGCCTCCCCCTTTTAATTTCTTACGCCAAAAACTGTGGCTCGAAGATAGGAACCGTGATACTCATCTGCAGCAGGGTAACTGGGGTCCAAGGGTCTAGGAAAGAGTCTACAGATACAGGCAGGCATTGGCCAAGAAGCAGAGAAGCCAAGACCCCACAACCATCTTGGGACTCACTCTGGAAACGAGTGAGAGGCAGAGGTCAGTGGAGAAATTAAAGCTAGCAATGTGTTGCAACTTTGGGATTCGTACTCCTCTCTGTTCTTTCAACATAATACTTCCTTCCCACATATTCGAAGGCTGTTAAAGTTTCCCCTGGGCATCATCTTCACCAGGCTAAATTATATCAGCACATCATCATTAGTAAAAAAAAATTTACTAACCCTCACCTGAACACTTGACACTGCTCCAAGCTAGCCCGTTAGCTAACCCCAGCAATCCTCCTCTGAAGCCTTTGATCAAGATCACAAGTGGGTCTCCACGAGCTCTCCAGCAGATCACCCAGCTTTGCCCAGAGAGCAGCTCCATGTGGCACACTAAGGGGTGTCCAAGGGAGAGAATATAGTCATGGGTTCTTAGTTTCTGTTTCTGGTTGAGCCAGGAAAGCCCCTTCCTCATCCCTCTTTTCTGCTTATCACTAGAGACAGAAATTAAAAACCATGACTTCAAGCTTCTAAAAGCCTAACATGAAAAAAAAAAAAAAAAAACCCAGAACAACAACAACAACAAACTAAGGTGAGTTGGTGAGTTGGATAAGCTCTTCCCTACAAATGTCTGGCCACCATGTTGTGTGGAGGAGGGACAGCCAGCCCGCTGTAATGCCTGTTTATGCATTTCAGTCTCGGGCTGAACTCAAGAATTAAAAGCTGAGACTGAGGAAAACTAGACACAAAACTCAGGGAATGGTGACATCATGGAATTTCTGCACTAATAACAAAGAAAGAAAATAACATGGTAAAAAATAATAAGGATGAAGACGAATCCCTGGAACAATGGAATGCCAGGCTAATTAAAAAAAAAAAAAAAAACAGTTTAAAGGATTCCCATTTAAAGTATGGAAAATTGTCCAGCAACGGGACCAGAATTCTGTGAAGGTGATGGGAATCAGAGCCTGGTCAGCTTAACTTTACACTATCCCTCAACAGGGAAAGAAGGATGTGAGCAGAAACAGGGCAGCAAAAGGGAGAGAAAAATACTAAAATCTCCCTGAATGGCTTTGTTCTGGACAAGGAAGGTACCTGCTGGCTGTAAGTTGCCAGCAGAAGGAAACAGCTTCCTGCAGAGGTTTTGGGGAATAAGGGGGTCAGAGTAGGGTGGGGAGCTGGATCCCACTTCACCTGGCCCTCAACTCTGTTATTTGCGTATGGTTCCTCCAGATGTGGCTGGATCCCACCAGGTCAGTCATAAAACCCTGGGTTTTGTGTCAAATTGCTCCATTTAGTTGGCTCATGCTGAAGAGGCAAGAAACATAACGTCATGTCAGCTTGGTCCTACAGCTGCTACCCATCCCAGAAAGTCCACAGGAAACAGAGTGCATCCCCGTGGGAATCCATCCCATGAAGAGACTGGAGGCAGCCCAGCGGGTCAGCCTGTCCCACCCAAAGGCAGGATGCTACCTAACTGGACCACAACGACTGTTAAAAACATAATCTCCAGGGAAGCTATTTGCTGGGTCTCTCTCACTGACCCCGCAGGGCATTCTCTCAACCCTTGTAGTTAGGTGGCATTCTCTGAAAGAGAGCTCTGTGGAGTCTGCCCGAGATGGGACAGGATTCTGGTACTTGAATTGTAGTCCCAACTCTCGATGATTGCAATGGGACTTTCGCCTTGCTTTTCCTTTTCTGAGTCTTAATGAGCTCAACTATGAAACAGGTTTCTTAAGAACGCCAGCACTACCTCACCCAGTGTCTTTGAAAAAAATGAAGTTTGGACTATCCCCAGCTTAGGAATACAACGTTTGTTCACAAAAGATATATTAAGACTTAAAGTCTGCAAGGTGCTGTTCTAGATGTTTTGATCATGAGAAGAATTACATGCTATTCCTATCCTGAAGAAGCTTCAAGTCCAATAGGGGAGAAAGTCATGTAATTAATAAAAATTCAAAGGAGGGAAGAGTAAGGGTCATAATAAAAAGTAACCAATATAAAGTCTTCAGAGAACAAGTGAGTTAATTTTGATTGGGTGACTAAAGGAGGTTTGATAAAGATGACATGAATAGGAAAAGAATACTTCAATAAACTTATTGAATAAACTTTATTCAATAAACTTATTCAATTAACTTATCAGTTAATGTGCAAGATAATTGTGTAAAAGTTTCACAAAAAGCAACATCATGTAAACGATAGTAGATCTATTATAGTTTTACACCAGTAACAGAATTTCATCTGTACCTAAGATTTAAATATAAACATACATGTTTATATTTATATTCATATTCATATATCCCTCTCTTTCTATTATACATCAAGTGGAAAGAGTGTTTCAAAAATTGGCCCCTACGTAAAAGTCACTGGAAGGGTTTATTAAAAATGGAGCTTCCTGGCCAGGCACAGTGGCTCAGCCTGTAATCCCAGCACTTTGGGAGGCCAAAGTGGGCAGATCACGAGGTTAGGAGTTTGAGACCAGCCTGACCAAGCTGGTGAAACCCCGTCTCTACTAAAAATACAAAAGTTAGCTGGGCATGGTGGTGCACATCTGTAATACCAGCTACTCAGGAGGCTGAGGTAGGGGAATCCCTTGAACCCAGGAGGTGGAGGTTGCAGTGAGCTGAGGTCACACTGCTGCACTCCAGCTTGGGTGACAGAGCGAGACTCCATATCAAAAAAAAAAACAAAAAAAAAATGGAGCTTCCCTGGTCTGTACAGGAGTTGGCCAGACCTACTCCATCAAGATCTTTGGACCAGGACACAGAAAATCTGCATATTTTAGCAAATTCCCTGGTGATTTTTACACACACTAAAATCTGAGACCCACCACTGTTGGGGCCCTAGTGGGAGAACAGAAGAAACTGAAGGCAAAAGTCTAACCACTGACTTGTTAATGACCTAAAACTGTGTGAGAGAAGACAAACTGAAGTGTGTGAGGGAGGAAGGGGCAGAGGCCCAGGGAAGGGGATACATTAAGCAACATAATTGTGTGCCCCTTGTCACTAGTGTTCAGGGTCCATTGTATAGGTCCCCAGAACACATACACAACGATTGGTTTCATCACACATTCATTCACACTTTCATCTAAGATTCTAATGGTAGAGGGTAGTTTCCAAACTAAAACCATTATTCAAATGTTATATAAATAGATACATATAGA
This sequence comes from Alouatta palliata, assembly GCA_004027835.1. NCBI lineage: Eukaryota > Metazoa > Chordata > Mammalia > Primates > Atelidae > Alouatta > Alouatta palliata. The sequence continues at coordinate 21,535 of PVKV010020372.1, forward strand.
TATATTGGTTCCTCCAACAGAAGCCACCCCAGACTAATGAGATGCACAAAAAGGGTAGGTTCCTGCGCCCTTCCCTGCCAGCCAGCTCTTCCACAACTTCTGATATATATGTGTGTGTGTGTGTACATACAGATACATAACCATTTAAATTCTAGCACGGTCAAGGTCTAACAGGTTGCTCTGACTAATCGAATATTCCAAACCAGAGTTAATATCTCTGGCTTGCATAAGTTAATCAATTTTCAAAGAACTCTAAAGCAATAAAAGATATCTAACTTCAAAACTATCTCAACCATAATTTACTCCCCTTCTGTTCGTGTAAAAAGCATTGCTCCTGTCTTGCAGTGCCTCAGGACGTTATTAACATAAATGCTCAATAAATGTGTGCTGAGTTTAATGACCATCAATCAATCATTTGCCTACTGCAGTCCTGCAATGCCATTCTCACATTTCCTTCGGAGCCCCTACCATGTGCTCCCCGCCTAAGCTGAGCATCCCTTCCCTCTCCCACTGTCCCACCACCCTCAGAGGGGTCTTGAGGATATACAGAAGAGCCTGTTAATTCAGAGTTGGAGGTTTACAGATTGAGAAGCGTTTTACTATACCACCACATTTTATCTTCAGTTTATGAACCCAGGGCAAATTCACTCTGGATTTAAAGACCCCCACATTCAGGTACACTGCAATAACCTGGAGGATTATATGTCCCTTGCAATAAACTGGAGGATAAATATCTCCCTTGAAAAAGCCTAAAGGTCCTCAAAGCATACATTAGGCTGAACCACATAAAATTGCTACTCCTATAGGTCAACATCAGACAAATAAAAAAAATTTCATGACTCCACAATCTGGGGGCTCCAGATTTCTGTAACATGACTAATTAGCATGCAAAGTAATTTAAGAATTTTTTTTGCCCTTGGTCAGCGTATGGTTTACCTGAAACAGAAAAAAATTCACAGTTTTTAACAATTCCCCTGCACACAGACGCACCCATGGAGGAAAAGGAAGCAGCACCATCTGGTACATGCATTTCCAGCACCTCCCAGCAGGGAGAGAAAAGGTCTGGTTCCTCCAACAGAAGCCACCCCAGACTAATGAGATGCACAAAAAGGGTAGGTTCCTGTGCCCTTCCCTGCCAGCCAGCTCTTCCACAACTTCTGATTTGAGTCACCACTAAGGGACAAGAAATTTCATCCGGGTGCTCACCTATGTGCTAATGGGGCTGCAGCTGACCTCTGGTGGATCCCACTGGGCACGAGGATCATTGTTTCACATGTGCTTGAAAACAGGAAATCACCACAACTCAAGTCTAATGGACCCCATTCCCCCCAAGGGGCATAAACACAGGCCCGTGGCAAGACCTTAACTGTTTTGGCATAGTGGCTCCCAAGTGGGAGAATATCTGCTTTATCTTTCACGTTCTCTCATTCAGGAAAATAGTGTCCCCCTGAGACCAAAAAAAACACTGCCATGCGAATGTCTTGATGCTACTGCTTTTACACCATAAATCCACAAAGTAGGAGAGACCCAGCAGGCTGTGAGTGTCTCTGGAATTCATGACTTTCTGCACGGTAAAGAAACAGAATGAGGCAGGCTTTACTGGAGGCAGAAGCTGCAAGCCCCACAGGCCACTGAAGTGGAACAGCCTCTGCCCTCTGAGCAAAGAGGGAGCAAATGTAGTATCTTGGCACAATGGCTCTGTTCAATTAGAAAATCATGGAAACTGAATACCCCAGTATCTTTTAATAAGACATGGAGCAATCAACATGGCGAAGAATGAAAATGACATTCATTAATGTTATTGCTGCAGTCCATAGACATGCCTCAAAGAGGGACCTCAGAAAACAGGTTTTTAAAAGGTGCTTCAAGAAAAAGGGAGGAAAATTAAGATCAAGATGCTAGCTGGGTGTGGTGGCTCATTCATGTAATCCCAGCACTTTGGGAGGCCAAGGCAGGAGTATCACTTGAGGTCAGGAGTTTGAGACCAGCCCTGGTGACAGTGAGACACTGTCTCCACACACACACACACAAAAAGGCTAAAAATGTCTCTTGCAGTGGCCCAAAGAAATGCAAGAGCAGCTTCAGGATTTCATACCTCCTTTCCATGGGCCAAACTGTCCCTACTAGAAATAGCCTTCCTGAGGACACCCACAGCCAAAAAGGCCAGCAGTGCCACCAGAGTGGCCAACTGACCACACAGGGTCTAAAAATAAGGTGCTTGGCCTATGCAGACAGCATTAGCAGCCATGAAAATCATCTGGTCAAATACTATATATGTGACCAAGAATACAAGTGTTGTTTTGGAAAGGCATGTTTTTATAAGTTAAAATGCGATGATTACTATCTTTCTTATTTGTATTCTGCCATTCTCTTTGAAGTGGCTCTGGGTACCATCACTCATCTGCAGAGCCTCGCTCAGAGTCCTGTTATGTCTATTCCCTTGAAGCAGGGCACTGGGGGACATGCTGTGGTCAGTGAAGATGCCATGGTCCCACCCTCTCATTTTCTCTTGCTGAGTTACCTGCGTGAAACCTTAAAATTGCCCATCAGTTTACAGATCTTTGAACTTCTCATTTGGCAGATGGAGGTTAGTACCACCCATTATCTAACATTAAAAAAAAAGAAAGAAAGCAAACTCATTACACTATACGACATGTACATACAATAAGGCCTTTGTCCTTAAAAGAAAAACATAATTTTCAACAGAGTCAGCTCCCAGAAGCCAAGGGAACTAACATCCAAAACCTAATATAAACATGAAGGCTTGTGTCAAGATTTCAGAGTTAGCCTCATTGAAAGGCGCTGGAAAGGACGGGAGAATGCCAGCTCCAGCAATCAGGAGACATTTTTCATTGTGACTTTTTGAAAGTGGAAGCCAGATCGCCCCAGAACCTCCCTTGTCTATACCTCTTGCCTTGTCAGGGACATTTCTGCTTTTGATAGCAGTATATTTCTATAAAAGGGAATGTTCCTTTTATCACAAATAAAAGAGGATCTAAATCTCTATATGATTCTATATTTTCAAATGCAATAACATTCCTTTCAAAGGAAAAACAGTGTTTATGTAATGATTATTTAGGATGTCTTTTATAGAGGAGGTTGACCTTCTGTGACAAACTTTCTGGGAGAATCGTGTTTTGGAACTTGAAGTTCCATTCTGGGGGGAGCTATCCCAAGTGTTAACAACCCCAACTATAAACAGGAAACTCCAGCCTAACTCCCACTCAAGTCCCAAGGTTGTGGACCTCTCGCTGAAGCTATGGAGCTGACGGAGATGACCTTGACAAGGTTCTTACACTTTAAGACACCATCCCTTAAGACATGAATTGGCCCAGTGCATTACACTACAAGGCAGAACATGCTATTACCAAGAAGAAGCAGCAGGCTCTTAGAGAAGTTGGCAGGACTTCTAGTCCCAAGCACAGAAAGCTGTATGAATGTGCAGAGCCCACATGTCCAAATCCAGTCACAGCAGCTCACCTGGGCTTACCCTTTCTAGAAAGAGGCCCCATCCCACAGGTATGCACTAGTGCCTGTGGCTGGCTGGAAAGCAGGATGCTCATCACATCACACTCTGTAAAATGGAGAGGACTCAGAAGCTTCAGGCTCAGCGGGGCCACTGGTCATTAGTTTCACATTTTTGCTTCCTACCTGCCACTCCCTGATTTAATGGCAAGGACTGCAGAGGACAACTGGGCCTCACTGAGAAAACATTCTGTGATTCATTGTTTGTAAATTGGCACAAGTTAAGCAGGTGAAGCTTTGAAAAGAAGAAAATAGAGGAGCAACCCATCTTCCTAAGCCCCAAACACTACAAGGGTTTTCCACCTTTAACAGAAAAGCAGTTGCCGCTTCTGACCTTCCAATGTCTACCCTGAAAAAAATTCAGAATAGGCCGGGCGCGGTGGTTCACGCCTGTAATCCCAGCACTTTGGGAGGCTGAGGTGGGTGGATCACGAGCTCAGGAGTTTGAGACCAGCCTGGCCAATATGGTGAAACCCCATCTCTACTAAAAAGACAGAAAAAAAAAATTAGCTGAGAGTGGTGGCACACACCTATAGTCCCAGCTACTTGAGAGGCTGAGGCAGAAGATTCACTTGAACCCAGGAGGCAGAGGTTGCAGTGAGGCGAGATTGCGTCACTGCACTCCAGCCTGGGCAACAGAGAGAGACTCCGTCAAAAAAAAAAAAATTAAGAATAAACACATTTCATGGGTGTTGACAATAAATTGCCATAAATACAGTCTTTAATTTGAAGTAGGGCAAAGGCAGTCATTCCATGACACTCCAATGGTGGAAGTAGCTATCATTTCTAAAGTGTTGACCATGGCCCAGACCATGTTGCGAGAATTTTCCGTGTTGTAACTTACAATTCTGACAAGAGCCTCATGATAAAGATAGAGATGTTGAGATATAGAAATATTAGGCAATTTACATAAAGCCATACAACTATTAAAGGGTAGAGATGAAAACCACTAAGCTATCATTCCCAAAGAATATATTCACTGAATTATGTGCTGAAAAGTGGTTTATGGCATAGATTTCACTTTTATCTGTTTAAGTTCTTGCCCTTAATAACTGTTTCATTTACACTGTTTACAAACAGCTTTCACAGGCATCTTGGCCTTTAACTCATACCCATCACCTCAGTTAATGCCCACAGCCAACCACTTAAGTCTGTTGAAGGGCACACACCACTGGGACATGCCCAGGACTTCACAACAAAGGCTCAGAGAGGGTAAGGTGTCTGCTCAACGGTGCACAGCTACCAGGCAACCCAGGTGAGACTCAAACCCATATATTCAGACACAACGGCCCCCCACACCACAGCTGCACTTCACTGACAAAATGGAATTGAAACATTTCATGAAAAAAGAAAATATCTTACCTGAAGACCTAGAATTTAAGACATTAACTTATATCATAATATTTTTAAAGCACTATTAACAGTTTAATAGAGCAAACTTGAAAGTTTATAATAGTAAGTTTTTATATTAGTCAGACTCTTTTATATTGTTGCTTTTATTCCTAATAAAAAATGCCTCAATGTGGCCTGGCCCATTTTACATTTAACTGTAGAAACATTCCAATGACGTTTGCAAAAAGTATATTACTGTTATCCGTGAAATTAGTTTTGTTTGGGTACCTTTTAAAATTTCATGTGGTATTTATTCACTTTTGCTAACATCTTTTAAAGTCAAAGTTTGGAAAATTTGTGATTTTTGCATTAAATTTTCAAAATCCCTACAGCAATTTGGATTCCTGCCAACTGGGGTTCCACTGAATCTCATCTATGATCAATTCAATCCCATGTGCAAATATGCAGGGTCTGGGCGGTAGGGGAGGGACCATTGTTCATTGTTTCAAATAGTTCAAGAAGATGAGAAAGTTCCTTCTTTGATATTCTGCTAGAATCTTCCAATTCTTTGCAATGTTTAATGCCACTAGTCTTTGTCTTCTTCAAACATCTCTGCCTTGGCCTGTGCCTTCCTGGTTCTCCTCTTGCCTCTATAACTAATTGTTCCATCTCTTTCACAGGTTTCTCCTTTTCTATCCTTCTTTTAGATATAACCCTTCTTCTAGTTAATATTGTAGGCCCATTTCTTAAAAATCTCAATTTAAACCCCTTCCCAAGGCAAATAATTTATTCCCAAAGTTTTGAACTTTATTTCTATGCAGACAGGTAACAAATTGCTAACCTCTAGTCCTGATTTCTCTCTACTGAACCCAAGATCCACATTTCTAAGAGCCTGCATGGCTTTTCTTCCTTGAAGGCCTATCAAGCCCAACACATTACATCTAAACGGATTACTACCCACCCACCCACATGACCCCTTCTCTTCTTACAGTGTCTATGATATTGGCTAGAATTCTCAAAATTTCCTTCAATTTTTCCCATCTCTCACCTCTGCCATCTATTTTCTTGCCAAGTGCTATAAACGTGGGCTCCAAAACACCTCTGCAAGACTAGTGGTTCTTGATGTCATAGCATGCTGGTGCACTTTTTTTTTTTTTTTTTTTTTTTTTTTTTTTGAGACGGAGTTTCACTTCTTGTTACCCAGGCTGGAGTGCAATGGCACGATCTCGGCTCACCGCAACCTCCGCCTCCTGGGTTCAAGCAATTCTCCTGCCTCAGCCTCCCGAGTAGCTGGGACTACAGGCACGTGCCACCATGCCCAGCTAATTTTTGTATTTTTAGTAGAGATGGGGTTTCACCATGTTGACCAGGATGGTCTCAATCTCTTGACCTCGTGATCCACCTGCCTCGGCCTCCCAAAGTGCTGGGATTACAGGCGTGAGCCACCGCGCCCTGCTGGTGCACTTTTTAAAGGTGAGCCACCCAATCCTGGTTAATGTATAAAAATTGTGCTAAAACTGAGCATACATACTATCATGAACATACCTACCAGACCCAATAATTTACCAAATTCACTATGCAGCAGTGTAAGGCAGAGTGTCACTGTGAGTAAAAGAGAGAGCTGGTGCTCCCAAATAGAATTTCGAGAGTGCACTCTGGGAAGAGAACTAGTCTATTCAAGTAGCAGAGCCCTGCTCTAGAGGCACCAAGTGACAAGCAAAGTGGCTGTGCTAGCAATCACTCCACTGTAATGACTGCTGCATTTTAGCAACTGTGTCTTGCTGGGCATGGTTTGGAGTCTTTCCGTTGAAATATTCTATTTTTTTCCAATACCTTTGGGTACCTTTGCGATTCATCTAAATACACTATGACTGGAAAGTAGTCAAAGAAATTCAAAAGACTGAGCAACGCTGGTTTATCCCAACACCTTCTTTCCATTCTGACTGCTCACCCTTGCTCTAGGCTGCTTGCTGTCACCTGACCACACAATATCCCTGCAGTCTGTTGTCCAAACTCCAGCCTCTGCACACTCTATATATCCCGTACAAAAGCACCTAGAGATCTTTAGATAAAATGCATTTTATTGTGACATGTGTTCGCACAAAAATATTAAATGGCTCCTCCCGGCTACATGAACGGAACTGATAACCTTATTATTACATTCAAAGTGCTCCCCGTGCTGGTTCCCATGGAGCTTTCTAACTCCTGCTCCATCACAGCTTTGGGCACACTAGACTCTGCCATTTGCACAGTCCCAAGCACACACTCTCTTTGTATCTATTCTCTAACAAGGCTTTGCCTGGATCATCTCTCCTCCCCATCATGGTCCCAGATACTGTAGTCAGAATTCATCCAGAGTCCCCTTGGTACTTGGGTTTGAATCTATTACAGTGCTTTTTCATCACTCCTATAAAACTTTATAAAACTTTGTATTTATGCATGTGTTCGTCTCTCTCATTAGGCTGTGGGCAAGAATCTGTTCTGTTGGTTTTTGTCTCCTCAAAGATCCCCAGCCAGCACAACGCTTCAAACACAGAAAGGGCTAAAAATAATAAAATAAAATGGAAAAGGGGATGAGGTGTGGAAAGAAGGAAGAAAGAATAATATTATTGAATTTACAACCTGCTATCCCTAGTGCCTTGAGTGGTGTATTATAGAATTAGAACTGAGAATCAACAAGTCTTAAAATATACATCCAGCTCATTTGCTGATCTTAACTAAGTTCAACAAGCACACTTGACCTCCTAGTGCCATGAAAGGTGGTGTTACTCATATTCTTTTATGGCACAAAGGACTCAATATATCATCATTTATACAGAAGGGCCATAGAAGAGGGTGTGAAAAACTGATACCCTTTATTTATTCAATAAATGTGTATTAACTAGTTTTATTTTTCCATCATTTTGCCTTGCCTGACTTTTCCCGTTATCTCCTGTTCTACTGCCCTCCCCCCATTTGCATTCTAGTCTGGGGAAGGGCTCTTTCCTCTACATTATTTCCTACACTTAAAACATAGTTTACTGTTGATGTCCACAGTCAAGCCCAGTGCCTTGAAAGAAAATAAATGGTGTTTGAAATAGGATGGAGAAGGGGAGCAGTGAGTAAGTAAGCAGCAAAAACACAGTCAGGTCTGGAAAGGGGTCGAGAGACTTCCACGGGGCAGGCCAGGAAAATCCCTATGATGCCAGGCCACTAGGCAGTTTTTCCAGAATTACAGCGCTCCTGGGTCCCAACCCAATCCCTCTGCCAATAAAAGTACAAGTGAAGGTGACCCCACAGGCATAGAGATGTAAATACTCTGCAAAAAAGCAAACCCCTCTTCCCCGGAAAGTTTTTTTTTTTTTTTTTTTTTTTTTTTTTTGATGTTTAATGAAGAGTGAGGGGAAAACTCACACCAGGGCCCAAAGATCACTGGACCAATAAGGAAGTGGCCTAGATCAGCCCATTCCAAGCCTGGAGGGACAGAAAAACTAAGGAAACATTTCTGACAAACCTTTTCATGCATAACAATGGGTGGATTTGCCATCATTATCCCTATGTCTCCCCTGTCTCTATCAGAGTCCCTTTTAGCATTTTCTTTTGAAACTTTGCATCCTACTCCATGTGAGGAAATAAGAATTTTTAAAAATAATGCTATCATCAACAACAGCAATGAAAAATCATTCTGGAGCATTTATGCCAAGCTCCAAACTTACATGCTACATCTCATTTAATTCACATAGCAACTCTGTGAACTAGATGGTGACATCCATCCCACACTCTAGATGAAGAAACTAAGGTTTGGAAAGGTGAGGTAATTGTCTCAACTTCACCACCGGTTTGATTTGAACCCAAGACTGTCTGATGTCTGGGCCAAAGTTCTTTTCCAAAATGTTATGATGCCAGCCAAAACCCATATCTTCCTTTGAAGGGTTCTCCAAATTCTAGACGGTTTGTGTTACAAGATCAAAACCACTCTAACTGCCACATAGAGAGCCTACGTTAGCTCTGGGCAGGTTGTAAGGACTCTCTGAAGCTCTTGAAGGTATCTGTAGATGTTTTTAAGTAGTAAATGTTTCCAGCAGAAGGAAACTGTTTTAGCAGAGAAGGAACTGACCTCACATCCCAGTTCTGTCTCTCAGTAACTGGGTGATCTCACGAGATTTGCTCAACTTCTCTGAGCCTGAAATAAAGCGTGGATAAGACTAACTTTTAGAATTGGTCTTTGTGAATTTGCCAACACAATCCTACACATTAACTATTAGCTTTCCCCAAAATTGTTCTGTTGAAAGGTAATTGGTCAAATCACCTTCTAAACAGAGTAAAAATAAATAAATCTGCTTCCTTAGTGAGCATCCAAAGTCTATAAATGAGATGAAACAACTTGGACAATATATGGCAATCTGTGTATTTGTGCATATACTGAGTGGCAGTACCTCTCTGAACACATCTGGTCTACTTTATCTCTTCTCTCCCTCTCTCTCTCATACATACTCACACACGTGAATTGAATCCTCAGGCAAACTTATCTCCCTCATCCTCAAACATGTGCCTAACACTTGTTCAGATAATAGAAATCTATTCTCCAGCCAGTTAATTTGAGCAATGAAGAACATGAGGATATTATGAAGGTAAGGCACCTGAGAGAATCTAAGATTCTGGGAGCTCCTTTTGAGCAATGCTGGATTTTTGTGATTAAAAAAGTAGAAGACAGCAGACAAGGTCTCTCTGTCTTCACTATTTGGTTGGCTCCAAGACAGGTGGAGCCCTGATTCTTGTAACATTGAATTTCACATTGCTTTTTATGAGCAAAGGGTCCATTTCTACATTGCACCTCTGGATTTAAAAGAGGAAATTTCAACCTCAGAATAATGTTTTTTGCTGAATAAAATGTATGCCAAACTAAGCTCTGACTTCGGATTTTCTGAGTCCCAGTCTCCAAAGTTTTCTCAGGTTTCCAGTACTGGGCCCAACTCACTGGCTTCCGCCATGTCCTCCTATTCCACAGTTAGGTGGAAAAGGCTGAGAAGAAGGAGCACCACCTCTCATGTGCACTCAGTGGACCTGGGGATGTCCCAAAGACCAGAGAGTAGCTTCAGTTTCATTTTATCTAAGTGTGGCTGGCTCCCCTATCAGCTGTCCTCCAGGGCAGGCACCAAGGTGTTCTCCTAGACATTATGGGAAAAATAATTCTAGCAAGAAAACATGGAAAATATCATACAAAAACAGTAGTAAGTGTTGGCCTCTCTTCCTTGGCCCCATAAAAGACCATTTTGTAAGGTGGGGGAAAGTTATGCTTTGCTTTCTGACTAAACAATAAAGTACATGCAGTTTAACCTAAACTGCCTACCCAGTTCCCTCAATTTTAAGACCATGATCCAACTTCTCACCTTCCCCCTTAAATAGATGAACTGAAGCTTTTTGGGCCACACACTTTAAAACAAGATTCCATCATCAGCTAACAAACCAGTTATTCTTGGATCAGGACTGGTTCTGGCAAGATGCTTGGGTCTATGCAGAGGATGATAAATGAGAATAAAATTATTCAGTTCTGCTTACCGTGGCCACTGAGCCCACTGTCATCCTCAAAACTTACACAGAAATGAGCTCACTCCAACCTTTGAAACATTTCACAGCTTAAAAGTTTAAATCAGGCAAGTTGATTTTCGTGGGGTTTTTCAAGCTTTTACTCTGTAATTATACACAGGACTTCGTGCCACCTATTTCCTCCCAACTGTAACATTTTACATCTTTTTAAAGCATACGTTGACATTAGCTTTTTCTTTCTTTTTTTTAGTACGTTATGAAATAAGATATGAGCTTATACTCAGCCTTAGGTACCTTTCTGCCAAAAGGCTGGACCAACACAAACTAAATATGACTATTTTCTTTATCCAAAGTACAGTTGAGACTATTACATACCCTCTTAATGCACATACATAAAACCAGCTCACCACTAACGCTCCCTGCAGGTCAACTGAAATCATAACGAGATTTTCCTTTCATTTAATGCGATTAACAAATGTCAACGAACCGAACTCCTGAAAGACTCAAAAGAAAAAATAAAATAACCCAAGGAACGCCGAAAGGTAAAACAATTTGGACGTTCTTTACATCTTCTCCTTAATTTCTCATGTCTTTAACTCAACAAATAGGTTATTTCTTGTGGTTACAGATAGGCATGTGCTCTAGAGGCAGAAAAAACCGAGATAGTTTCAGCTCCGCTATTTACTCAAATGTAACCTTCGCAAGCTACTTAGCCCTCTAAGCCTCAGTTTCCTCACCTGTAAAATAAAAATAAAAGCTCTCAAAGGATTTTCGCGAAGATGAAATGAAATAATGCAGGCTTAGAGAAGGCCCTACAAGTAAAAATAAAATAAAATAAAAATAGTAAACATGAATGTTTACCATTGCTAATATTATCAATCTGCTAAATAGGTTTACCTTCCAGCCTAGGTACAAAAAATGCCAAGTAGCTTCCTGCCTGTCTAGAGTGCTTTGAAATCCATGAACTGCAGTGAGTTTGTGGAAATGTACAAGAGTGTTATACAAAGAGATAAGTGGTTATCTATCTATTCTTACTCAATTTTACCAAGTCATTACAAATGTTTAGGAAGCAGTAATGACTGTGACAACTTGGGTCCCATAATTCTAAACCCCTGCAAAGGTCATGATAACATATCACTGAGCCTTTCAGCCAGTGAAAGAGCTCTGTAACGGGTGAAGCCAATAGCCAAAGTCCTGATATAACATATTTAGAAAGGATTTCGGACAGCACTCACCCAAGACAGATACCTACAATTGTTACTTAAATGTTAAAGACATAAATGAATCTACTGCCCTTCTAAGCTTAATCGACACTTTTCTGGAATAAATATCATTCGCACTTGAATTCCAAATGAAGCATCCTTTCAGACTTACTCTTTACCTTCAGAACTGCAGGACTCAAACATCTATCTTATCACTAAGTCTCCACTTTCCTAGAAAGGTACTATTTTTAGCTGGAGTAGGAGTACTCAAAAGGTGGAATGCTGTGGGGACAATTTCTCATAATGTTATTTTGGAACAACTTACGAAACTCAAACTACATACGTAAACTTTATAAGTAGTAATATTGGTGAAGAGAAAAAAACATTTTTATATGTGATGCTCTCAGAACATTTACATATTACTTGGTCAGGGTAATTTCCTCTGAAATCTTAATAGATTAAGATAAGAAAAATTCACTCACATTCTACAGATAAGAAAAAATTTAAAAGGAAGATTAAATACACAGACATACACACACTGCATTTGTGAATCTACAACTGAGTCAAAATTTAAACTCAAAGCTTCTTTTCAACAAATTATTTAGTAAAATATCATTAATGAATGTGGTAGCCCATAAGGCGCAATCATAATACACTCTCTCACAGCTCTGTTTTATTAGGCAGCAATATTTATTGGGTCAGCAAACGCAGTGCATTTTTGTTTCTGCTGATTTCATTAGTATTCCGAACCTTAGTCTTCTGAACCTGATAATCGTATGATACAGCCATTTACCTTCACCCATTTATCACTTCAAAACATTGACTCAACTCTTGTCATGAAAAAGTTTAGGTAGTGTGAACTCAGATGGCTTGGCTTTTGCCTAAACATAGATGAATCCCTTCTCCAGTTCCACACAGCGTGCTGATCTAGTAACAAGTAGTATTCTATCATTTTGGGCTTTGCATGTGACTGCCTTAATGTATTTCCAACAGGGTTTTGTAATGTGTAGTTTCTAACCAAACTTTGCCAAAAGTGATTGGCATGTAAAACACTCTTAAGCAAAAGTTTCTCTTGTAGGTCTATATTTCATCTCAGAAATTCTTATTCACATTACTTAATCTCCCCCATGTGGTTACTTATTAGACTTATCATTAACTATTAAACTAAAATAAATGGAAACAAATTAGTTTTTTAGTCTGCTAACCACTGATAGTGTTAACGAAGCAGCTGACAGCCAAGGGTCATTCTCTATGGAGGATGGAATTGTCCTTTCTGACTCATGCTTTCAAATCGGAAATGAAGACTGTACTTGAGAGTTTAGGGTATAACAGGCAAACCCAAGAAATAAATCCAGAATTACATCCTGTCCTCATGTTTGTTTTTTGTGGCTCTTTCCCTTTGTTGCGTACTTTATTCCTGAACTTCATACTTAAATCTTATCTCATTTTCCTGCTGGGCATAGATGACAGAACCAACGCAGAAAGTTTGGTGGTTTCGAGGATGTGGTGTAGTAATCATTACTGGAAACAGACATTACAAACTTTAATTTTCCCAGAGATGTCATACAATGCCTATCTGAAATTTACTTCTAATGATGTAAATTTATAAGGATGATGTCAAAAATAACAATTTCCAGTTGGATGACATGGAAATTGCCAAAGTCCATAAAACTCAGAAATTAACTGGACTCAACTCACAAACTATGTACAGTTATGTGCATTTTTGTAATGACTGAAAACAATTTGTAAGATCTGGTTATATTATCACATTTAATGGATTCACCTTAACAGAGAGAGCAATTGAGTTCAAATTGCCTGATCTCCACACTTACCAAGCAGACACACATTATGCAAGGGTTGTCCGTAATAAATGGAATCTGGAGGACTTCTCCTTCATTTTCACATTTTGCAACAGAACCTGAAATTCAGGGGAAAAAATGTTTCATTTAAAGTTAGCTTAGTACCATGATTTCAACATTTTAAATTTTTACGCAAATCCTTTTTGAAACCTCTACCCAAACTTCAGAAATTCTTAATATGGTTTAAATTATTAAATTCACCAAAGAAAATCCCCTGCCCCCAAACCCCAATTTCAATAATTTTATTTAAACAGGTTTAAAAAAAGAAAAGACTATGATATACAGATACATTATCTGTTCTCAGATGGTTTAAGCACAATGCCAAGTATTTCACTGGATTTTTAATAACACTCCTCGTTTATGAAGACACACAGTCCCACATGAAAAAATAAAATAAAAAAACTTAAATTGGCCGTTAGGGCAGATTTTAAATTGACCAAAACTCAGAACTATGTCAATGAACAGGCCTTCCTATGGATCTGTCTTGCATTGTCTTAGGTTGAAATCACTTTGTGAAACGTAATCCTCTTTTCCCCTCTCTTAGAAATTGACTCGATATTTTCTTTTCTGCACCAGGTGTCAGTAAAGTATGTCCTTCAGAATAGCAGCTGAAGTCTTCACCTGCCTGAAAATATATAATCATTATATCCGGCAATTAGTACCCTTTTAAAATGATAGTTTCTTTAAATTCATGGTCTTGAGAGCCAGTGCTTTAAAAACCACTCCTAGCACGGTAAATGTATGGAACCCCATAGATGAGAAAGGAGGATGTGCGGAAAACTGCACAATTTTTTTTCCCTGAGTTTACACCTACTCCCAGTCTTCCCAGCCCTTCCGGGGCTTCACTTCATCACCCATCGACCAAGCGCGGGGCAAGCGCCAAGGTAAGCGCTCCCCACCCTCCCATCCCCGGAGCAAGCCAGCACCATCTCTCCGAGGTACCAAACTGGCGTCCCGAGGGCCGGTCCTTCCCGCCCCCTCCCCTACCTGTCAAGAAGGAGGAAGCCAGAGACATGGGGACCCCCGAGCAATTGAGCAGCAGCAAGACGCAGCAGGTAATCCCAGGCGAGCGCCGGCAGGGACGCTCAGCCAGAGCGCCGACGCCGGAGAACCAGAGCATCGTCACCTGGAGGGAATCCCGGGCGACTGCAGGTCCCGCGCCACCGCCTCCGCTCCGCTGCCGCCTCTCGCAGTCAAAAAGGGCTCTCAGCCGGCGTGTCGGTAGACAGTCCGAGAAGGAGGGAGGCGGGCGCCCAGGAGCTGGGGGGCGGAGGGGACGGGGCGGGGGTGGTGTGAGGGAGGGCGGCGGGATAGGCGAGGGGTGGGGGGCTCCTGGGGAGGAAGGGTCCTGCGGCCAGGCTCCTCCGATGCGGCTTTTTTTTTTTTTTTTCCTCAGGGAGTTGTTTGCAGCGGCTTAGCAGTCAGCCCCTCCACGCCGGAGGGGGGCCAGGGAGGAGGGGGTGTTGCGGCAGCCGGAGATAGACGCAGAGGAGCCGCTGCGCTGCCGACTGCGCACTGCCGCTCAGCCGCCGCCCGGGCTGCAGCAACGGCCCGCGGGGCTGTCGCTGTCGCTGCGGCAGCGTCCTCCACTCCCGCACTCCCCACCTCCTGCCGGCCCCGCCGGCTCTCGGCCCACCCGGCGCGAGCTCGCTCAGCCGCGAGTGACTGGGACGCACCGGGCGCCTGCCGGAACCCGCTGGGGGCGCCCGGGCGCGGGAGGGACTGCGCGATCCCTACAGCGGGAACCCTCTGGGCCCGGCGTCCAGTTCCCCAGCCCTACCAGGGGGCCACAGCCCGCGGGCGCAGACCAGAGCGGTGAAGGCGCGTCTCCACCGCCCGAGGAGCGCGGTGCCTCCTCCCTTTCTGGGAAGCCCAGGGGATGCGGTAGCACTAGCGCTCAGGCCCGGGTGCCCCAACCCTGCTGGGGAGCCGCAAACGGGACACTGGGGCGCCTTGCCACTCTGCTCGCTGCTGGGTGCCCCAGCTTTGGGAGGGAGCGACATACCCGAGGCAGTAGGGTTCCCTCAACTTTTCACGCCCTGCTTTGCTTCCCTCTGGCGGGGGCACGACAGCGAACTCAAGGGGCTGAGCGGACAGCGGGGTGAGTGGCCCTAGAGATCCGTGTTTGTGCTTATCTGTCTGCGCGTCCTGACATTTGGGATAACCGAATTTGAAAGGACACAAAAGGTCGATTAAAAATGTACACAGGCAAATGCCTTTCGCCCTTAAAAGAAGAACAGTCGCTCCGAGACTCCTCCCTTCCAATCTCCAGCGGGCCGGGAAGGGGAGGTGGTGTTTGACTAAGCATTCATTCACTCGCAAAAGAGGGAGGGACCCCCGCCCCTCCGCTAATCTCTGGCAGGGGCCACCACGCGGCCTCTGCAGCTCCGAGCTCGGTCGCCCCCTCAGCCCAGCTGCGCCCTCTCGCCTCTGCAGCACTGGGCCCCAGGGAGTCCGCTCCTATGGTCCCCCTGCTGAATTGCCGCCTCCTGCCCACGCAGTGGCACCCTCTGCCCAAAAGGCGTGCAGTCGCAGAGATAGTTTTTGTAACCAAAGTACGAAGGCGCAGGGTGGGAGTGAGGGACGTTTGGCAAGTGTTGGGACCTGACGATCAGCTAGCTGTCCTTGAGCTCACGGTGGACCACCGACTTCCTCAGTCCAATATTGAAATCGGGTCCCCGCGGAACTGACCTAAGGGTCTCCAGGCAAAGTGGGTTGTTTCCATTGTAGAAACTATAGCTTTGAAAATAGATGAGTCTGTTTGCTGACAGGTTTAATCTAGCTTCACCGTAACCCTCCCCTGCCTTGTTGACTGTTTATTTTATTCGTTCTTTTCCGAGTGATTTGGAGGCTAAACTTAATCAGTGCAGCAGTCATCGACACACACAGAGGAGCTGATCCGAGCACGTTGCTCTGACGTGGGAAAAATAAGAGAAGGGAAAGCTGTCATTAGCTTAGCATGCTCCATTTCCCTTTCAAAATAGATTATTCCTGTAAATTTTAAATTAAAAGAGAAGAAGGGTGATGTGTGATTCCTTTCTCCCTCCCCCCACCCAAATAAAGCCGTGGCCAGGCAGCTTCTGGGAAACCAGTGTGTTTAATGTATTTACCAATCATCAGGATAATATACAAAAAGAAAAAAAAATCTCTAAATCTAGCCTTACTTCCCAGGGACTCATTACAAAATAAAATAAATAAAATTAGAATTAAAAATCAAATAAATAAAAACCTTTATTGCTGCAGATAAGTACAATCAGTTGAAACCACTAACTCCTCTACCTAAAAAGATTGTCTCTGGATGAGGCTTTTAGATAAAGTTGTTTATCATAATTTAATTATGGGAAGCTGAGTAATAAGGAAGCTGGGAGACCTTTCGTTGCCTTAGTTGTAGATTTGGATAAGTGTACACTATGAATTTGCAAGACATTTGAAGACTGTGCGTGAGTTACTTTGATATGCCTTCCCTCCCCGGCACCAGCGATGCATCCTCAGAATTCACATGACAAATTTCTTTACGACAGAAGCTACCTGTGTGTAGCATTTCCATAATGTGCAGAGTACGCTGAAACTCTCCCTGTAGGTGCAAATCTCAAAACCACCTTAAAAACATTTTCATCTGCCTGAAAGTTTGCAAATGGGAAAGATGCACAGAAGCCTTTGGCAAATCTGTCTCCTCTTCCTGTTTGTTATGACCCTCTGCCACCAGCGATTTCCCTTGCTGCCTTCTTGGCAGATGGGCCCTACTTCCAAAAGAGCAGCCTTCTCTCCAAGGCCTTATCAGGATGTTTTCCCCTGGATCTACTGCTGCCACCACCCCTTCGATTGACAGTCTGTCAGCTGCCAACTGGTCTCTGTCTACACAAAACAGAGATATTCTGGGGTCAAAAGGAAAAGAGAATGCCTGCACTGAAAAGCACATAGATCTGCCTTCACAGTTTAAGTAAATAGTGGTACTATTCAAATCCCAAAATTACCTTGGCTAAAATCAAAATGAGGGGGAAAAAAAGTATGTTTGGGTCTGCTTATGACATCTTTCAAGGGGAAGAAGGCGATGGGGCACAAAGACCAATGTTTAACTCTGGGCCTGTCCCAGTCTGAGTTAGAAAACTCTGTCTCATCTCTTTCTCTGGAAAATAAACCATGAAACCTAATCAGATTAGAAGGGGCCAGGCCTTCAGTAAGAGTAACTTTCTTCATCTCTTCTCAAAACTATGATGCTAAATTCTCACTGAAAAACCAACTGAATGTACAACTTAGTCACATAGATTCAAGTCTGAAAGATACTTCCAGAGAAATCACATCAATCCAGCTTCCTAAAAATTGAAATAAATAGACCTTTCCTAAAGGAAACAGAGTAAAGAGATTGTGATACCTACCATTAGGGCAGGGTGCAAGGTATTCCACAAACTTGAGAAAGTTACACCTTAAAAAGGGCACAAGACTAGGCATTTAGACTTGATAAAGATAAAGGATTATGCTATCAAGGATTTTATAGTCTAGCAAGGGGGATAAACTGTGTTTATAATGAATACAGTAAAAGGTAGAAGTAAATGTAAGAAGAGAAGATAATATGTCATGGAAATTTCCAAGAGGAAATTAAGCTTCCTGGAGGAGGTGGTATTGGAAACTGAGGGTTTTTTTTGTTTGTTTGTTTTTAATATATATACTTTTTATTGCATTTTAGGTTTGAGGGTACATGTGAAGAACATGCAAGATTGTTGCATAGGTACACACATGGCAGTGTGATTTGCTGCCTTCCTCCCCATCACCTATATCTGGTATTTCTCCCCATGCTATCCCTCCCCAACTCCCCACCCCCTGCTGTCCCTCCCCTTTTTCCCCCCCGACAGACCCCAGTGTGAGATGCTCCCCTCCCTGTGTCCATGTGTTCTCATCGATGATAGACTGGACAGGGAAAATGTGGCACATATACACCATGGAATATTATGCAGCCATCAAAAACGATGAGTTCGCATCCTTT
>PVKV010020373.1:0-39863 GCA_004027835.1 Alouatta palliata
GGCAAGAAAAAGAAATAAAGGGTATTCAAATAGGAAAGGAGGAAGTCAAATTGTCTCTATTTGCAGACGACATGATTGTATATCTAGAAGACCCCAGCGTCTCAGCCCAAAATCTCCTGAATCTGATAAGCAACTTCAGCAAAGTCTCAGGATACAAAATCAATGTGCAAAAATCACAAGCATTCCTATACACCAATAAAAAATTTTTTTATAATAAATCACTCAGCTTACTGTAAGATTTTACTTTATAACCTTTTTAAATTTAAAGCTTTTTGACTCTTCGTAATAACACTCAGCTTGAAACACAAACATATTGTACACTTACACTAAAATACTTTTTTCTTTACATTCTTATGGGAAGTTTTATCTATTTTTAATTTTTTTACTTTTGAAACACATTAACGATGTTAACACATTAGCCTAGACCTGCACGTGGTTCAAATCATCCATATCACTGTCTTTCACTCCTACATCTTGTTCTATTGAAAGATTTTCAGTAGCAGTAACACACATGCAGCTATCATCTACGATAATATTTTTTCTGAAATACTTCCTAAAACATTTGCCTAAGGCCATTTTACAATTAACTTTTTATCTTTAGAAGGAGTACACACAAAATGACAATAAAATGTATAGTAAATATATAAACCAACAACATAGTAAGACGTTATCATTATCAAGTATTACGCACTGCACATAATTGTATGTGCTATACTTTTATGCCACTGGCAGTGTAGTATGTTTACTTATGTCAACGTCATTAAAGTCATCTGCATTTTGTGCTGATTGTTATGATGCTGTATTAATCCATTCTCACACTGCTATAGAGAATTATCTGAGAGTGGGAAACTTATGAAGAAAAGAGGTTTAATTGACTCACAGTTCCGCAGGGTGTACAGGAAGCATGGTTGGGGAAGTTTCAAAAAACTTACAGTCATGGCAGAGGGAGAAAGAAAAACAAGCACCTTCTTCATATGGCAGAGCAGGAGAGAGCGATCTAAGTGGGAAGTGCTGCACACTTTCAAATAACCAGATATTGTGAGTTCTACTCAGTATCTGAACAGCAAGGGGAAAATCCGTCCCCATGGTCCAGTCAACTACCACCATGACCCTCCCCTAACATTAGGGATTAAAATTCAATATGAGATTTGGATGGGGACACAGAGCCAAACCATATAGGATAGTGACAATGTCACTAAATGATAAGAACTTTTCATTTTTATTGTAATATTACGGGACCACTGCAACACATGCAATCTGTCAATGACCAAAATGTCACGTGGTGCATGACTGTATCTAAATGGTTCACGGACATTATTAACCCATACTTTTAATCCTTTCAATACTACAACACAATTTATTTTACCCCATGTATACATGTTAGTGTATTGTGCATTGTATAAACAATTTTTGTCCATATTGGGAGAAATGTAAGAAACCTCATAACCAAAGTTCATTAGAAGCAGCTGTTGTTGCTGCTACTGCTCTCACTTCATTCCATCTGAAACCTTCATGTCTTGTTCCAAAAGCCCTTACTAAGTGAGAATTAGATTCAGAAGCAAGGTTCTGGGATTTATACTATTCTTACTCCCTTCCATTCTCACCTCTTATCTCTTCTTTTCTGTTATTCAATTCCTTTTCTTTTCACAAATATTTAATAAACAATGTTAGTTTAATTTGCCCTCTGGGTATTAGCTCATCAAAAATTCTACCTATTGTTTAATGAAGTTTATAATTTAGTTAGGGAGCCTTATAAAAATCAACATGCAGAGAATTAGTATAAAATGATTCTATGGTAGGAAAATGCAAGATATGATTATTTATGATTTAGTTCTATGACAAGTATTTTTTACCTTTAATTGATAAAGGCCCTGGATTTAAACTATCTGTATTTCAATCCTGGCTATACAATTTAACAGTGTTAGGAGGCCAGGCACAGTGGCTCATGTCTGTAATCCCAGCACTTGGGGAGGCCAAGGCAGTAGGATCACTTGAAGTCAGGAGTTTCAGACTAGCCTGACTAACATGTTGAAAACCCATCTCTACTAAAAATGCAAAAATTAGCTGGGCATGATGGCAGGCACCTGTAATCCCAGCTACTCAGGAGGCTGAGGCAGGAGAATCACTTAAACCTGGAAGGCAGAGGTTGCAGTGAGCCAAGATTGCACCATTGCACTCCAGCCTAAGAGATAAGAGTTAAACTCCATCTCATAAGAAAAAAAAAAATACTATTGGGAAATGCAAGATATTTACCCCCATGTATTTTTTTTCATAGCTGTAAAATGAAGATAGTAATAGTATCTATCCCAAATACCATTGTGAGAAATGCAATGGGATAAAACATGTAGTATCAAAAAAGTTTATGGCACATAAAATTCTCAATAAATGTTAATTATTTTATTTATTTTTTATTGCATTTTAGGTTTGGGGGTACATGTGAAGAACATGTAAGATTGTTGCATAGGTACACACATGGCAGTGTGGTTTGCTGCCTTCCTCCCCATCACCTATATTTGGCATTTCTCCCCATGTTATCCCTCCCCAACTCCCCACCCCCCACTATCCCTCCCCTATTTCCCCCTGACAGACCCCAGTGTGAGATGCTCCCCTCCCTGTGTCCATGTGTTCTCATTGTTCAACACCCGCCTATGAGTGAGAACATGCGGTGTTTGTCTGTTCTTGTGTCAGTTTGCTGAGAATGATGGTTTCAGATTCATCCATGTCCCTACAAAGGACACAAACTCATCGTTTTTTATGGCTGCATGGTATTCCATGGTGTATATGTGCCATATTTTCCCTGTTCTGACTATCATCGATGGACATTTGGGTTGGTTCCAAGTCTTTGCTGTTGTAAACAGTGTTGCAATGAACATTTGTGTGCAGGTGTCCTTATAATAGAACAATTTATAATCCTTTGGATATATACCCAGTAATGGGATTGCTGGATCAAATGGAATTTCTATTTCTAGGTTCTTGAGGAATTGCCACACTGTCTTCCACAATGGTGGAAGTAGTTTAAACTCCCACCAACAGTGTAAAAGTGTTCCTATTCTCCACATCCTCTCCAGCATCTGTTGTCTCCAGATTTTTTAATGATCACCATTCTAACTGGCATGAGATGATATCTCAATGTGGTTTTAATTTGCATTTCTCTAATGACCAGTGATGATGAGCATTTTTTCATATGTTTGTTGGCCTCATGTATGTCTTCTTTTGTAAAGTGTCTGTTCATATCCTTTGCCCACTTTTGAATGGGCTTGTTTTGTTCTTGTAAATCTGTTTTAGATCTTTGTAGATTCTGGACATTAGCCCTTTGTCAGATGGGTAGATTGCAAAAATTTTTTCCCATTCTGTTGGTTGCCGGTTCACTCTAATGACTGTTTCTTTTGCTGTGCAGAAGCTGTGGAGTTTGATTAGGTCCCATTTGTCTATTTTGGCTTTTGTTGCCAATGCTTTTGGTGTTTTGGTCATGAAGTCCTTGCCTATGCCTATGTTCTGATTAGTTTTGCCTAGATTTTCTTCTAGGGTTTTTATGGTGTTAGGTCTTATGTTTAAGTCTTAATCCATCTGGAGTTAATTTTACTGTCAGGTGTCAGGAAGGGGTCCAGTTTCTGCTTTCTGCACATGACTAGCCAGTTTTCCCAAACCATGCATTAAACAGGGAATCCTTTCCTCATTGCTTGTTTTTGTTAGGTTTGTCAAAGATTAGATGGTTGTAGATGTGTGGCATTGCCTCCGAGGCCTCTGTTCTGTTCCATTGGTCTATATCTCTGTTTTGGTACCAGTACCATGCTCTTTTGATTACTGTACACTTGCAGTATAGTTTGAAGTTAGTGTGATGCCTCCAGCTTTGTTCTTTTTGCTTAGAATTGACTTGGCTACGTGAACTCTCTTTTGGTTCCATATGAAGTTTAAGGTGGTTTTTTCCAGTTCTGCGAAGAAGGTCATTGGTAGCTTGATGGGGATAGCGTTGAATCTATAAATTACTTTGGGCAGTATGGCCATTTTCATGATATTGATTCTTCCTAACCACTAGCATGGAATATTTCTCCATCTGTTTATGTCCTCTCTTATTTCGTTGAGCAGTGGTTTGTAGTTCTCTGTAAAGAAGTCCTTTAAATTCTTTGTTAGTTGTATTTCTGGGTATTTTATTCTCTTTATAGCAATTCTGAATGGCAGTTCATTCTTAATTTTGCTCTCTTTAAGTCTGTTATTGGTGTATAGGAATGCTTGTGATTTTTGCACATTGATTTTGTATCCTGAGACTGCTGAAGTTGCTCATCAGTTTCAGGAGATTTTGGGCTGAGACAATGGGGTCTTCTAGATATACAATCATGTCGTCTGCAAATAGAGACAATTTGACTTCCTCTTTTCCTGATTGAATACTTATTTCTTTTCCTTGCCTGATTGCTCTGGCTAAAACTTCCAATACTATATTGAATAGGAGTGGTATGAGAGAGTATCCTTATCTAGTGCCAGATTTCAAAGGGAATCCTTCCAGTTTTAGCCCATTCAGTATGATATTGGCTATGGGTCTGTCGTAAATAGCTTGTATTATTTTGAGATACGTTCCATCAATACCTAGTTCATTGAGTTTTTAGCATAAAGGGCTGTTGAATTTTGTCAAAGGCTTTCTCTGCATCTATTGAGATAATCATGTGGTTTTTGTCTTTGGTTCTGTTTATGTGGTGCATTTTGTTTATAGACTTGCATATGTTGAACCTGCCTTGCATCCCTGGGATGAAGCCTGCTTGATCATGGTGGATAAGCTTTTTGATGTGCTGTTGCAATCAGTTTGACAGGATTTTATTGAAGATTTTTGCATCTATGTTCAAAAAGTCAAAAATGTTAGTTATTAATACTACTTTCATTTATATACTTAATACCTGCCCTTAGACTTTTCTCATAAAAGATATAAAGGCTCCAATTATTTTCATATTTAATTAATGCCTGCCCTGTGTATCTTCACTTGGCTCCTCTGTACTTGGATACTTGGTTATATTCTGTAAACATGGATCTCAATTTTGATCTTGGTTAATAGTTCTGGCTGCTATTTTAATTTGGGGCTTACTATAAATACTTGTCTATAATTCCATAAATCTGAGCTTTTACTAATATACTGCTGTAAAAGTCTTCATTATGAAAACTACATGTCCATTAATATGTTTGTTTTTAAACCAGTTTCATTACTTTCATATATGTGATAAAAACATATTTGTTTCTCATTTCTTGGTGTTTCTGGTACATACATATGGACAATTCTTCCCAGTTCTCTTTCCCTGATAATCATCCTTTCCATTCACATAGATTTTGGCTTAAGGCATGATCATGTTTTGTTTGTGTAGTCTCAGCTTTCTGGTAATATCTACATAAGAGTTGACAGCTGTCTCCTGTTTGTCCAATTGGATCTCTTTTTATGCGTAAAACTGTAAGTTAGAAACTAAGTCATGTTACTCATAGGGAAGTCAATCACAGGTTCTTGGTTTCTACCAGTATTTACTGTTGTAAATGTTGGTCAAAGATAGAAAAACTGTCTATCAAATAGAAAAGGGAAGAATCATAATTTGTAATCTTGTGATCAGTTCAGAGATGAATGTTGCTGTCTCCAATGATATTCCCTGTTTTCTGCTACTGGTGTGTATATCACTTTTAATACACACACACAGAAACACATCATTTCCTATTTTCTTTACCTCACTATGGAAGATGGAGAAGGTTTATAGTGGTTAGTATGCTCAGCCCATTAGTGGAATAACAGTAGAAATAGAGATGTATTGAAAATATAGTAAAATCTTGAAACTAATGATAATGGCCTTGTGATATTTCTGAACGTAAAAAAGTTGGATGTGACTTCTAGTTGTCTCCATTTGGAGAGATATTGAGTGCATTTATAGTTATATATGGGCTAATGAATGCATGTCAGGTGGAGAACGTTTTTAAATTGTGTATAGAAATATATGTAGATGGAACAACTAAGATGAAATACTGTGTGGAGTAATTAAAACTTCCCAACTTATCTAACAAAACATCTCCTAAACAGTCATGTTTTTACTTGTTCACTAGACAAGTGTTGAATAATGAACATAAATTGTCATAATTAAATTTATCCTCTCTTTCTTTGTCTTTACCTCTCCGTACCATTAGCACCAGATATTTACAGTGAGAGACAAAGAGAAAGAAGTTTGTCAGAGGACTTGAGATAAGTTCTGTGTCTTGTTTGCTGACATTATTAATATTTCACTACTTTTAGTCCTTACTGAGCTTTAATTGTTAATCTGTTCTGTGAAATGTATGAATTATTTCTTCATCCCTACATCACTATTAAGTTACCCTTCATGTGTAGTCCAATACAAATCTGTGCCTGATACATGCAAGAAAACTAGCATATTCTGTTTCTGGTGTTAATGCTAATATTGAGGTGTACGATATTGGGTAAGTTGATCCTGGTATTGGAATAGCCATTTCCTAAACTCCTATAGGTTAATCTTACATATTAATCTTATATATTAACATATTAGAATGCAATGGAGGGTTTTATCTATCTTGCTGAGATATATCTATTATTATATAGGGAAAATCAGGGAGAGAGTAAAATAATAAAGGAATGAGAAAATTTTCTGAAGGAATGCAGTTATTATCAGGCATTTATGTCTGTTTTATCAATGGTAACTTATGCATGTATTTGAAACAGAAACTTTTAATAATAAAAGCCAAGTTTCCCTAGGGTTGATACCCTGATGGAGCTTAACAGCCACCTTAGATACAATCCTTCAGCACCTATGCTCTTTAAATCAGTGAGCTTCTTTCATTATTTTTATTTTGAATATATATTGTTTTCTTTTTTGCTTCTCCTTCAAGTTATCCTATCACTCCAGTAAAGGAAACAATTACATACACTCCTTTTTTTGGCAGAGTAACATCTGAAAACAGAAGTTTTTATAAGGCATTCCTGACAGCACTGGCCATCCTTGCTCATGCACATTCCATCCTCTCCTCAACAAAAGAATTTTTTTTATTATCCTGTTTGCTATATGTTTCCAGATAATAATGTAAATATAAGCATACACTCATTACAGAAAATTTGGAAGTTATAAGAAAGGAGAGAATTAAGAGCTATTTATTTTTCTCCATCTAGAAATAACTAGTCTTAACACATTTTGTTTACTTTTTCCTGTACATGTTTAGATATGCATAGCTATTTAGAAATTTGAGATTATAATATACATATTTACTTATAATATGTATCTTCTTACAATAGATTGTAAATATTTCTTATAACATAATAAATAAATCATTTAATTTATCCCATATCATTTGCAATACAAAGTGCTTAAAAGGCATCTATGACTGAATTTCCCACCCAGAGATCATATAGGCCCCTTTTCCCCTACTCTTCCCCAAGCACAGTAACATATTCTGAAAACAGTAAAAGAGACTACCAAAGGAGAACTCCAATAAATAGTAAGAAGAAAGTGAGTTGGTTTCAAACCCTAAGGCTAGAACAACACAAACAGCACAGCAGCGGTGTTTTATCTTACTACCAAGACACTGAAAGTTAAACTGACCCTGGAACCAGATCCTAAAAATGTAGGTCAGTTCTCACATGCCAAATCTAAATAAGGTGGACTGCCTTCTAAAATAAAATTTTAAATAGTAATCAGAGGACCTAACATAATAGAAAAAATATCTAGGATGCAATAAAACATAACTATTGTACCAAAATCCAGAAAGTCACAACTTGAATAAGAAAAGACAATCAACTGATGTTAATACTTAGATGATTTAAATGTTTTAATTAACTGTTGGTGTTTTAAAGCCACAGTTATAAAAATGTTTCAGAAATCAGCTATAAATTTTCTTTTAATGGACCAAGTACTAGAAAATTCTGCAAAGAATTAGAAGTTGTAAAATACAACCAATGGAAAAAATAAAACTGAGAGATACAGTGAGATCCATTTAAAAATTCACCAGAAAGGCTTAGTAGTAATGTGGTGATGACAGGGAATGCAATAAAGAAAACTGAGAATATATTTATATATTTAATAAAATATAGCAAAACAGAAAGAAAATTATCTTAAAAATTAGCACAATTCAGGGAACTGTTGGACAATAACAAACAACATTTGTATTATCTGAGATAGGAAAAGAGGAAAATAAGAACAGATTACAAGATATTCACATACAAATCCAATAAACTGAGAATTTCAAATAGAATGAATCCCCCAAACTGTATGCCAATACACATAATAATTAAACTTCTAAAACTAAAACAAAGCATCTTAAAAGCAGACAGTGATCAGAAACACATTACCTATATAGGGATGCCAATATGAATAACAGTGGTTTTCTTGTCTGAAAAATAGACACCAAAATAGGTTAGCGTTATTCTGTGATGTAAGAGAAACCTCCACAAATGTAAAATAATTGAAGTCATACAGAATGGGTTCTCTGACTGTAATAAAATTAAACTAGAAATCAATGAGAGAAAACAGGACAATCTTGAAACATGAAAATTAGATAACATACTTCTGTATATATATGGATCTAAGAGAAAAATTTGAAGATAATAAAAACATACATAGAATTGAACTAAATTGAAAATACAACATATTTAAATATGTGAGATAAAGTAAACATAGTGTTGAAATAGAAATAGGTGACACTAAATGCTTTTATGGGGAAATGTGAGAGATCTCAAATTAATAATCTCAGTTTCTATCTCAGGCAACAAAAATAATGAGAGTAAAATAAATCTAGAGTAAGAAGAATGAAAGAGATAATGAAAACAAGTGCAATAATCAATAAAATCAAAAACAGAAAACATTAGACAAAAGTCAGTGATACGAAAATCTTGTTCTTTGAAAAAAATAATAAAATTGACAAAACTCTACCAAGACAAAATTAAAAAGAGAGAAGACACAAATCACTAATACCAGGAATATAACAGATTTCACTAAAGACTGTACCACTAAAAAAATAATAAGGGAATATTATGAAGAGCATTATACTCAGAACTTTGACAAGTTAAATAACTTAAGCATTTCCTCAAAAATTACAGTCAAAGCTTAACCAAGATGAAATTGATAATCAAATAGAACTATAATTATAGTGAAATTGACTCATTACTAAAACACTTCTGAAAAATAAATTTCCAGTCCAAAATAATTTCATTAGCAAATTCTAAACATTTTAAGATTAACACCAATTTTATATAATTTCTTTCATAAGAGAGAATATGTTTCAATTCAATTTATGAGTTATTACTCTGAAACCAAAATCTAACAAAGAGAATACAATTAGAAGATATCTACTGATCATTATCTCATGAACTTAGATAAAAACTTCTCAACATATTTGCAAACTGAATCCAACATTATGTAAAATATATCCTATAATCTAGTAGAATTTTCACTAGTTATGCAGTGTA
Source organism: Alouatta palliata (assembly GCA_004027835.1). Classification (NCBI taxonomy): domain Eukaryota; kingdom Metazoa; phylum Chordata; class Mammalia; order Primates; family Atelidae; genus Alouatta; species Alouatta palliata. Next base: position 9,428 of record PVKV010020373.1, read on the forward strand.
TTAAAATCAATCTGCCAAAATCCCGAACACTGACCACCCTAAATGTTGGTGAGAATGTGAAATAGTAGGATCTCTCATGCATTACTGATGGAACGCAAAATCGTACCCCCACATTGAATCAGCCTGGTAGTTTTTTACAAAACTAAACATTATTTACTATGTGATCCAGTAATTGTAAACCTTGGTATTTACCCAAATGAGTTGAAAATTGATATCTACACACAAAAACCTGCACACGGATATTTATGGCAGCTTGATTCATAATTGCCAAAATTTGCAAGTAACCAAGATTCTAATTCTTCAGCATGTAGATAAACTGTTGTAATCTAAACAATGGAATAGTATTGAATGATAATAAGAAATGAAGTATTAAGCCATGAAAAGACAAGGAAGAACCTTAAAGTCCTATTACTAAGTGAATGAAGCCAATCTGAAAAGGCTATATACTGCATGATTCCTGCTATATGACACTCTGGAAAAGGCAAAACTATAAAAACAGGAAAGAGATAAGTGATTACCAAGGATTAGAGAGGAGTTAAATTCTAATAATGTAAACCATGAACTTTGGGTGATAATGATATATCAATGTAGATTTATCAATATATATCAATTATAAGAAATGTATCACTCTGGTAGGGATTGATAATAATGAGGAAGGCTATGCATTCAGGGCTGGAGGCAGGGGCAGGTACATGGGAAATATCTGTACTCTCTGTTCAATTTTGCTGTGAACATAAACTTCTCCAAAACATAAAACCTTCTGCTTAGGATTGCTTTGGCTATTCAGGCTCTTTTTTCATTCCATGTAAATTTTAGGACTGTTTTTTTCTAATTCTATGAAAAACGACATTGATAATTTGATAGAAATTACATTGAATCTGTATATTGCTTTGGGCCGTATGGTTATTTGAATGGATATTGATTCTTCCCAGAGCATGAGATTTTATTTCCATTTGTTTGTGTCATCTATGAATTCTTTCATCAGTGTTTTGGCATTTTCCTTGAAGATATCTTTCATCTCTTTGATTAAATGTATTCCTAAGTATTTTATTGTTTTGTGGCTAGTGTAAATGGGTTTGAGTTCTTGATTTAATTCTCAGCTTGAACATTATTGGTTTATAGAAATGCTACTAGATTTTATACATTGATTTTGTATCCTGATATTTTACTGAAGTTATTCATCAGGTCTAGGAGTCTTTGGAGTAGTCTTTAGGGTTTTCTAGATATAAGATCATGTCATCTGTGAACAGAGACAATTTGACTTCCTCTTCTCCAATTTAGTGGCTTTTTATTTTTTTCTTTTGCCTGATTACCTGGCTAGGACTTCCAGTACTATGTTGAGTAGGAGTGATGACAGGGGGTCAATGCAATATTGAGCAAAAATAACAAAGCTGGAGGCATCACATTACCTGACCTCAAATTATATTACAAGGCTATAGTAACCAAAATAGCACAGTGCTGGTGCAAAAATAGACATACAGGTAAATAAAACATAATAAAGAATACAAAATTAAAGTCACATACCTACAAAGAACAAATCGTTGACAAAGTTGACAAAAATATGCAGTTGGGAAAGGACCCCTATTCAATAAATGGTGCTGGGAAAATTGGATAGTCAAATATGGAATGAAATTGTACTCCTATCTCTCACCATATACAAAAATTACCTCAAGATGGAATAAACAGTTAAATGTAAAAACTCAAACTATAAAAATCCCAGAAGAAAACCTAGGGAAAACTCTTCTGGATATTGGCTTAGGCAAAGATATTATGACTAAGACCTTAAAAGCAAATACAACAAAAACAAAAATAGACATATAGGACTTAATTAAAGAGCTTCTGCACAGCAACAGTAACAACAAACAGCAAACAGACAACCTACAGAATGGGAGAAAATATTTGCAAATCATACATCTGACAGATAACTAATCTTCAGAACCTATAAGTAACTCAACACATGAAAAAAAAAGATAATCTCATTAAAAGTAGGGAAAGGACATGAATAGATATTTCCCAAAAGAAGTCATACAAGCACCAACAAACATTAAAAAGAAATGTTCAGTTATCACTAATCACAATAGAAATGCAAATTAAAACCACAAGAAGATAACATCTCACACCATTTAGAATAGCTATTACTAAAAGAAAAACAACAGATGTTGACAAGAATGCAAAGAAAAGAGAATGCTTATATATCATTGGACGAGATGCAAGTTAGTACAACCTCTGTGGAAAGCAGTATGGAGATTTCTCAAAGGACTAAAAAGAAAACAGCCGTTAAACCCAAGAATCCCACTACTGAGTATATACCCAGAGGAAAATATATCATTACAGCAAAAATACTTGTGCACTTGTATGTTTATTGTTCCCTATTTAGAATAACAAAGTCATGGAATCTACTGAAATGTCCATTAAAGGATGGCTGAATAAAGAAAATGTGGTATATAAACCATGGAATACTACGCAGTCATAAAAATAAAGTAATGTCTATTGCAGCAACATGAATGGAGCTAGAGTCCATATCATAAGTGAAATAACTTAGAAAGTTAAAAACCCCATATTCTCACTTAAAAATAGGAGCTAAGCACTGGGTACACATAAACATACAGAGGGAAATAATAGGAACTAGGAAGTTCAAAAGGGAGGCGAGAGTTGAAAAATTATGTATTTGATACAATGTTCACTATTGCAGTGATGAGCACATTAGAAACTCAGATCTCACCATTATATAAAATCATGTAACAAAGCTGCATGTGTACCCCCAGAATCTATAAAATAAAAATTATTAAAAATCAATTTGTTTTATCATCCTATTAATAAAGAGAAATATACGGTTATAATGATTACAGCAAAAAATCTGTTTAAAAATTCTAAAATATATTTACAATAAAAATGACCAAGAGGTTAAAAGTAGAGGGGAATTGCCACAGCTTGACTCATTTAATGTGCCCTCAGCTAACATCTTATTTAACAGCAAAAGATTGAATGTGTTTCTCTTCTCTAAGATTTGGAACAGGAAAAATCTGTTTGCTCACCAGTTTTATTCAACATAGTAGTTCTAGCTAGTACAAAAAGAGGGTGAAAAATATAAAAGCATAGAGACTAAAAAGTAAGAAAAAAATAGTGAATATTTAGAGATGATCTGATTGTCTGCATAGTAAATCCCAAGAAATCCTTGATGTTTCAGAAAAAACATCAAGCATGTAAGAGTAAGTAGTTCATCAAAGTCAAATGATAGAAGATCAACAGGTAAAAAATAATCTAATATGTAGCTACCAAAAATAAACATATACAAACCAAAATTAAAAACATAGTATCATTTACAATTGCTCCAGAAAATGAAATATTTATGTGTACACTTAAAAAATATATAGAAACTATATGCTCAAAATCAGAAAATGCTAATGATGGAATTTTAAAAAAAACTAAAGAGAGATACTGTGTTTACATTGAAAAGACTCAATGTAATAAAGATGTCAATTCTCCCAAATTTAGTTGTTTCATGGCAATTCTATCTAAATCACAGTAAAGTTATTTTTTTGTAGACTGACTAGGTTATTCTGTACTGCAAAGGCACAGGCTGTAGAATAGCTAAAACCAATAAAAAATAATAACTACTATAGCTTTTCAGACATAGTAAAATAAGATATATATAGAAACAGGCCAGGCATGATGGCTAATACCTGTAATCTCAGCACTTTGGGAGGCTGAGGAGGGCAGATCACTTAAGGTCAGGCATTCAAGACCAGCCTGACCAACATGGTGAAACCCCGTCTATGCCAGAAACACAAAAATTAGCTAGGCATGGTGGTGCATGCCTGTAGTCCTAGCTTCTCTGGTGGGGGAGGCAGGAGAATCACTAGAACCTAGAAGGTATAGGTTTCACTGAGCCAAGATCCTGCCAATGCACTCCAGCCTGGTTGACAGAGCAAGAGTTCATCTCAAAAAAAAAAAAAAAAAGAAAGAAAGAAAGAAAAGAAACAACGTAAATAGAAACACAAAAAAAGTTAAAAACCAGGGGAATGAAGCTACAGTTTAGAGTTTTTATTAGTTATCTTTGTTTGTTGTTGGTTTGCTTTTTATACAAACCATGTTAAGTTGTTATCAGGTTAAAATAATGGGCTATAAGATGATATCTGCAAGCCTCATGATAACCTCAAACCAAAAAAAACATACAATGGAGACACACAAAAAATAAAAAGTAAAATACTAAAACATATCACCAGGGAAAATTACCCTCACTAAAAGAAAGGCAGGAAGGAAAGAAAGGAGGAGAAGACCACAAAACAACCAGAAAACAAATAACAAAATGGCAGGAGTAAGTCCTTATTTATTAATAATAACATGGAATGTAAATGGACTAAACTCGCCAATCAACAATTAGTTCCTGAATGGATAAACAAACAACACTGAATCATCTGTTGCCTATAAGGAACACATGTCCCCTATAAAGACAATTGACTGGAAATGAAAGGATGGAAAAAGATACTCCATGCCAATGGAAATCAAAAACGAACAGGAGTTTCTCTATTTATAATCAGACAGAGTAGGTTTCAAGACAAGAACTATAAGAAGAGACAAAGAAGGTCAAATAATGATAAAAGGGTCAATTCAGCAAGAGAATATAACAATTTAAAAATATATGTACCCAACACTGGAACACTCAGATAAACAAAAGGCAAATATTATTAGAGCTAGAGAGAGAGAAAAATTCCAATACTGAAACAGATGGAGATTTCAACACCCTGCTTTCAGCATTGGACAGATCTTCCAGACAGAAAATCAACAAAGAAACTTTGAACTTTATCTACACTATAGACCAAATGGACCTAATAGATACTTACAGAACATGTCATCCAGTGGCTGCAGAATACATATTCTTTATGTCAGCGTGTAGATCACTCTCAAAGATAGACCATATGCTATGTCGCAAAGCAAGTCTCTAAACATTCAAAAAATTGAAATAATATAAAGCATCTTCTCTGACCACAATGGAATAAAGCTAGAAATCGATAACAATAGAAATTTTGGAAACCCTACAAATACATGGAAATTAAACAATAGGTTTCTGAATGATCAGTGGGTTAATGAAGAAATTAAAAAGGAAATTGAATAATTTCTTGAAACAAATGATAATGAAAACACAACATACCTAAACCTATGGGATACAGCAAAGGCCATACTAAGAGGGAAGTTTATAGCTATAAGTACCTAATCAAAAAAGAAGAAAAAACTTCAAATAAACAACCTAACAATGCATCTTAAAGAAATTGAGAAGGAGCCCCATGCTGTGGCTGAAACCTGTAATTCCAGTACTTTGGGAGGCTGAAGTGAGCAGATCATCTGAAGCCAGAGGTTCAAGACCAGCTGAGCAACATGACAAAACCCCATCTCTACTAAAAACACAAAAATTAGCTAGGTGTGGTGACATGAACCTGTAATCCCGGCTACTCAGGAAACTGAGGCATGAGAATTGCTTGAATCCAGGAGGCAGAAGTTGCAGTGAGACAAGATCACATAGCTGTACTCCAGCCTTGGTGACAGAGTAAAACCTCGTCTCAAAAACAAAACAACAACAACAACAACAAAACCCTTGAAAAGGAAGAACAAACCAAACCCAGGGCAGAAATAAATGAAATTCAAATGAGGAAAACAATGGAGAAGATCAATAAAACAAAAAGTCCGTTTTTTGAAAAATTAAACAAAATCGACAAGCCTTTACCCAGACTAAGAAAAAAAAAAGAGAAGATCCAAATAAATAAATCATGGATGAAAAAGGAGTCATTATAAGTGATACTGCAGAAATTCAAAGATCATTAGTGGCTACTATACACAACTATATGCCAATAAATTGGAATATCTAGAAGAAATGGACAAATTCCTAGACAAATACAACCTACCAAAATTGAACCATGAAGAAATACGAAACCTATTCAGGCCAATAACAAGTAATGAGATCAAAGTTATAATTAAAAGTCTTCCTAGTAAAGAAAAGCTGAGGATCTGATGGCTTCACTGTTGAATTATGCCAAACATTTAAACAAGAGCTAATTCCATTCCTACTTAAACCAATCCAAAACATAGAGGAGGAGGCAATACTTCCAAACTCATTCTATAAGGCCAGTATTACCCTGGTATCAAAACCAGAGAAAAACACATCAAAGAATGTTCTATGGGCCAATATCTCTGATTAACATTGATGCAAAAATTCTCAACAAAATACTAGCAAATTGAATTCAACAATACATTTAAAAGATAATTTATCATGACCAAGTGGGATTTATTCCTGGGATCCAAGGATGGTTTATCATACACAAATCAATCAGTGTGATGCATCATATCAACAGAATGAATAACAAAAGCCGTATGATCATTTCAATTGATGATGAAAAAACATGTAATAATATTCAACGTTCCTTCATGATAAAATCTTCAAAAAACTGGGTATAGAAGGAACATACTTCAACATAATAAAAGCCATGTATGACAGACCAACAGCTACTATTATACTGAATGGGGAAAAGCTAAAGGCCTTTCCTCTAAAATCTGGAACATGACAAGGATGCCTACTTTCACCACTGTTGTGCAACATAATATTGGAAGTCCTTACTAGAGCAATCACACAAGAGAAAAAAGTAAAAGGCATCCAAATTGGAAAGGAGGAAATAAAATTATCCTTGTTTGCAGATACTAAGTTATTATATTTTGAAAAACCTAAAGACTCCACCAAAATACTATTAGAATTGATAATCAAATTCAGCATAGTTGCAGGATACAAAATCAACATACAAAAATAATAGCGTTTCTATATGCCAACAGTGAAAAATCTTAAAAAATAAATAAAAATGTAATCCCACTTACAATAGCCACAAATAAAACTAAATAACAAGGAATTAACTGAACCAAAGAAGTAAAAGATCTTTATAATAAAAACTGTAAAACACTGATGAAAGAAACTGAAGAGGAATCATTGAAAAGGAGCTCTTTCCAATTGGATTATTAAGGAAGATTTTAGAGAAGAACATAATTTGACCTAAAACTTGAAATTTGAATAAGGTTTCAATAGTTTATGGAAGTGAGGAGGATTAAAGGAAACTTTCCAAGACAAGACAGGCCTATTTCAGTAAACGATGTTCTTAGGGGGAAAATAGGTAATATAGTGAATGGAGTTTAAGGACTGTGAATGGATTGGGTGTAAATTGAAGCTGAAATGTGAGATTGAGAAGACCTGGCTCTAGGTTTTCTAACATTTTCAGTCTCATTCCATATTGTAGGATTGACTTGGGGAAGTGGCTGCTAAAGCAGAAACTATTTTTTTTACCTAGTTTGCATTTAAGCGAGGTCATATAACTGGTTCTTAACAATGGAATTTGAGTGGTGATGTGTGTCACTTCCATCTAGCATGGTCACCAAGATGAAAGCTTTCCCTGCTCTCTTTTTCCCAGTTCTTAGCCAAAGAGGAAAGAATTCTAAAGTCCTAGTAGAAGATAGTGCCAAAAGATGGAAGCCTGTGTTTTTGGCTACTCTACCTAGTAATAAAAGCAATTTCAAATTTATTCTGATAGTCTATTGAATGCCTTCTATGAAATAAATTCAAACAGTATTGCAGAAGAAAGCTGGTTCTGATGTTAGGGACAGACTGTTGAGACAATTAACTAAAAGGGAAACTACTAAGGAAGTTATTAAACCAATTCTGATAGAATTGGGAAGTAAAAATTAGGGAGGCGGCATAAGAAAAGATAGAAGGAGGGAGCAGATGCAAAGAAAATTATTGGAGGTAGAACTGATAGGACTGGGTTATTGGACCTGCGGAATGGGTGAGAATGAAGAGGGTGAAAGAAACACTGGCGATGTCTTGTCTCTGTGATAAGCACATAAAAGGCATAGGCTAGAACACTTTGGCTTAACTTATATTGGCTAAGTTAATTAACTTATATTGGCAAAAAAAAGTGAGTAGCCTCAAGAAGCAGTGAGTTCTTCACCACTCAAATATCCACAAGGATGGTAAATAGCCATTAGCTAAGGATGTTATAAAGGGCTTTTTCCATGAGGAATAGATTCTTGTAAAAATCTAACTTCTTAAGTTTCTGACAATGTAAAGTTGTATAATTTAGCAATTATACTGGGTGGTATTTATAATATTTCAGTGATTTATATAAAAATTGAGATAAATTTCAAATAACAGAAATGTATAGACAAGAAATACGTTTTATGTCATGTTCATGACCGCCTGCATCCTCTCTTCCTCCAAATGATTCTAGTGACTCATGAACATAGCAGAGTTATTTTGTCTGTAGGCTTAAGGTATTGTCATTATCCTTTAGTTTTAGTTCATGAATATTCAGGAATTATATTCATATTTCAACTAACATTAGCACTATTTACATAATCTAATATAACTTTCATATAATGATGAAAAATTATAAATTTTAGGTGTGGCACATATATTTTGTTTTTTCCTAAAGTAACTACCAAAATATATTTTGTGATTTCTATTCAGTGTACAGATAATATTTTACAGTAAAACCTTCAGTGTTCCAAATTTTACTCTTTCTCTTTACAACCTCTTTCTCATTCTTCATAGGGTCTATGATTTATCTACCTGTGAAATTTCATCTGCTGCAGAATAGCATTGTTTCCACTTTATATAGTGTCAGGAACTATATAGGTATATACATTATAGCTTCCGTGAGCACATATTTTGTGTCCGCTGATGATTTGCATGGAGTGTGCTGTCACTTTGTTCTTCCTCTATACTTTTTTTTTTTTTTTTCATTCTTGGATTGGCCGTGATGAGAAAAAGATATGTTCTGATTCTGATGACACAGCAAACTGCAAATTACCCATTGGCAAAATGAAGTCTATAGCTGGCAAATAGTCTCTGGAATTTTGTAATAGGCAATCTGGGCATTGCTGTACTCCAGCACAGCAGATGCTGTTGTGTGTAACAGTTCCATTTTCTAGTAGTCAGAATGGTAATCAGCCATAGCAAGGTATTCATGACTGCCCACTGTAAACAAACACATCCTTCCCTTACTCCAAGTGACTCTGGTAATTCATGAGCATAGCAAAGTTATGTTGGTTATAGGCTTGAGGTATTTTCATTACCTTTATAAATTCCACATTTATATTTCTCTGAAGCTTCATTAGTTCGTGATTATAGAGTTTCTCTAGTGTTGGCTATACAAGATAAATCACTTCTGAGCCAATAAAAGCATTGATTTTAATGAAATAAAATATTTCAAGTTATATATGCTTTCTTTTTTTTATTGTACTTTAAGTTCTGGGGTACACGTGCAGATCTTGCAGGATTGTTGCGTAGGTACATACATGCCATGGTGGTTTGCTCTCTCCATCCCCTCATCATCTACATCAGGCATTTCTCCCAGTGTTATCCCTTCCTAACCTCTCCACGCCCCGTGTCCCTCCCCTAGACCCCAGTGTGTGATGTTCCCCTCCCTGTGCCCATGTGTTGTCGTTGTTCAACACCCGCCTATGAGTGAGAACATGTGGTGTTTGGTTTTCTGTTCTTGTGTCAGTTTGCTGAGAATGATGGTTTCCAGATTCATCCATGTATAATTTTTCTACTAAAGTTTAGCATGACTACAGTTTGCTTCAAAGATTAGAAATCCCTTATAGCAATCAAGATACTATGTGAGAAAAGTGTTCTTACACCCTTGTGTGAGAGCTTTAAAGGCTTGATACAAATAAATTTAAAGACATTTTAATACAAAATGTATAAATATTATTATATCTTCTAAATGTGTGTGGTAAGCTTCTTGAAAGCAGGGGAGGTATCTTGATCACTTGTTTATACAGTGAGTATACAGTATAATACATAGAATATTGATTTCATATAAAAACTAAATAGTACAAAGACTGCTCTCATCTGTGCCATAACATATCCTGACCTTTGACAATATTTCATTACTAAGTGAAAGAAAAAGGTTTTAGATACATAGTTGTGTTGAACCACAATTACAGGTTTATCCCCTGCTCTAGCCTTCTTTGAAATTAATATAGACAAGAATAACCACAGTACTATCTAAAAGGGTGAGAATCACAAAATCAACAGAATTTTTGCATTAACAAAACATAGCTTAAAATTTAGGGGCCAGGTTAATTTCCTGGTTTTAATGAGCAGTCTTTGTAGGAGGCAGGTTACAATATTATGCTCTCAATATATGCAAACAGCATGGATGATGTTTCTTTGCCATAAGTAACTAATTTAAAATAATTTTGAAAATTGACTAGGTTTATACTGAACTACAAAACCAAACTCTTTATTCTGTTTTAAGATATGAAACAATGGAATTTGAGTGGTGATGTGTGTCACTTCAGTCTAGTCGTTATGTAGAGTGATTTACTTCCTTTTTAGAATTCCCAACACTCAAAATGCCAATTATTTCAGCAAATCAAATTTTGGCCACAATGGTGTAAAAATCAATTAAAATTCAAAATTAAATTTGCAAAGGCAATTTCTTTTGCTGTTCTTGTTTCAAGTGTTAGCCAAATTGTACATTTGTATTTTGGGGTGCTTACCAATAAATTAGTTGGAAAGAAATAAGTATTTCATTGAGAAGAAATGTGTTAAAAGAGATAAATATAATTGTTAGAATCAAGTTTGGAGAGTATGATATGAATCCAAGAAAAGGGAATAAGTCCAGGAAAATGCTGTATTTCTCTTTAGCAAAATTTATAACCCTTACTCCAAAAATTACTAAAATAATCAGGACAATTAATTTGCCTTCCTTGTACCTTTTAAGTTTTCATTTATTTATTTATTTTATCTTACTATAATTATTTTGTTTACTGACTTGATTTTTTTGTTGTGTTTGGGGTAGTGAAGTTAGGGACTAAATGGCTCAATTAAGTTGATGTGTTAGGTCAATGATAACTTAGACAAACCAGGTCAGTCTTTGTTGCTGAATCCATATTAGATAAAAATCATTTCAATTAACTCTCTGTGTATCTTGGAAGTATGCTGGCCTGAACTCTAAAGCATCAGGAAAAGAGGAATGTGAGAGGGAAAGGAGGTGGTCCCTGATGTTTGTTGACAACCTGCTTAGTTACAGGATTATGGTGAGTAATGGGAGAACTGTGGATTTGAGAAATCTTGGAGATAATGGAAGATTGTAAAATTTAGCTTCATGGTAGAGTACAAGATAGAAAATTTAATTATTAAATTGATTTTAGTCAGACCTCTATTTATAATTTTATATTGGTTTTAGTTTTATTATATTTGAATCACAGAAATTTCCTGCTTTGGTGAAATGAGAATCCAAAGATAAAAATTAAATAAATTTGATGAATTATAATATATTCAAACAGTAGGAAATATTTATTTAAATTTTATACAATTATAAGTATTTTGAAACCAATTATAACTATTTCTAAAACTAGAATAATTTATTCTTAAAAACCATATGTTAGTAGTGTTTTCATATATGAGACTGTGTCTTCTAGGCTCAGTGAAGGTGCAGCTGGTTAACTGCTTGAGATAAAAACAAAATGAAAGGGAACAGCAACAAGGAAGCAGAATGAGAGATTTTTAGTCTCCTTAAAAAAAAGAAACAAACTAGTTACTGCTTTGGCATTCAAAATTTGGAAGTACAATGTGTTTACCACACTCACTCTTCTGCCTTAAGAAAAAAAAAAAGACCTTTGGAAACAAAGAAAATATATCTAAATATGCTAAAATGTTTAAGAAGTAAGTTGTAAAATGAAGTCAGAGTCATGTTTCTTCAGATTACAGCATCCCAAATTCCAGCTGAGAAAAATTGAGGGTATTTAGAATAGAATTCTGCCTTGGATTCCAGAGTAATAAACTAGAATGTATAGCTGTGTATTTAGTTGTGAAATTAAATGGTATTTAAAATTGTGAAATTAAGAAACAGAAAAGTATAGATTCAAAACTCTTTGTACGATGTATTACCTGTGTAACTTTGAATGAGTAAATTATACTTTTAAACCACAGCTTTCTCAGTGGTGAAATATGAATAACTATAGAACTTACATTTTAGAGTTATTGAGTGGATTAAATAATGTAATGTGTATAAAACACCTATCATAGTACTGTTGTATAACTATATTTAAAAAATATAACCTCTTATTGTTATACTTTCTAAAATGAATTATTTGCCTAGATTCAAGTAAAATGTACAGCTATATTATATTGCTTTCTTCAGTTTCCAGATAGAGATCTTTTTCAAATTTTGCTTATACAACTGATAATTATAAGTAAATTCAGTCCTTAGCATTTCAGTCTTATAATTCTTAAACTATTACAACTATTTTATTCTCCTAAAATCATTATTAGCACTAAATTTATCTGACAGATTAACCATTTCTACCCAACAAGCAAATTTTCTATGCCTTAATTGTTAGAAACATTCCATAGAGTTTATAAAGGAAACTCTGTGACTTATTACAAATGGGCTCTCTTTAAATTGACATAACTCTTAATCTGTAAACTTGTTATAACATCAGATAATTGCACTACCTTCTGGTATTTCTATACCTTTAGCACAATTATAAATAAATGGATATTTTGTCTTTCAAATTGTTGAAATCATCCTTCATGTTCCACTGCCATCTAATCCTGTGAAAACAGAAATGAAGTTACTTCTGCATGATTTGTTCTCAGTGAACCTTTACTGGTTCTAGTGTCAACCTTTCCATTTTCCTATCTATATTTTATGTTGATGTGTTTTACAAATATTAGTTGATAACTGCTATATTTTAAGCATTTTACTACGTAATGAGAAAAATGTGCAAACAAGGAAAACACAGCCTCTTTTCTAGAGTTATGAGGCCAGTTGGTATTATGGGCAAGAAGATAATTATAAGTCCAGTTGCAGAAAAAGTTCCATGATGTATGTAACCCAGATTGTTTGTGTGGGGTTGGGGATAATGACTTAATGAATATTTCACAGAAAATGTAAAAGTAAATATTCCAGCAAAGATTTGAAGGGTAACCTCAACGGAGAGAAAGAGAGTTTAGTAGAAAAAAGTAACATTTAAAAAACATGCAAGCAAGGGAAATAGGAACTATAACCAGAATGAGTACATTTAGGATAGTTGGAGTGAAGAGAGTATGCAAGTGGGAAAAATAAGAGGCTGAAATGATAAACTGAGCACTATATGAAGCACGGTGCAAATCCTTGTAGCTTATCCGTCTACAGCTATCATAATCAACCTTCCATGTGCTACAAGTTAGAATATTATTGGCACATGTGCATCACAAGAATATCTGCAAATTCAGTTTTTATTAATTAACTTTCGTAACACTCACAAGTTTCATAATTGGAATAATTAATTGATTAGTTACTTCATTTGAAACTATCATCTATCCCTCTCTCTCTCTCTATATCGATCTATCTATTTAGCTATCTATCTGTGTCTTTCTGTCTGCCTACCAATCACAAGTTGAATTGTGTCTCCAAAATTCCTATGTTGAAGTCCTCATCTCCAGTACCTCAAAATGTGACTGTATTTGGAGATAGGTCCTCTAGAAAGGATAAGTTAAAATGAGAACTTTAGGATGGATCCTAATCCAAATCATTGGTGTTATTATAAGAAAATGAGACTAGAACACACAAAGAAACACCAAGGATGTGCAGGCATAGAAGAAAGACCTCTGAGGACACAGTCAGAAGGTGACCAGCTGCACACCAAGAAGAGAGTTCTCAGAAGAAACCAAACCTGCCTTATCTTGCATTTTTAGCTTCCAGTACTGTGAGAAAATAAAATTCTGATACTTAAGCCACCTACTATATGGTATTTTATTATGGCAGCCCCAGCAAACGAATTGCATGTGTGTGTGTGTGTGTGTGTGTGTGTGTGCATGTGTGTGTGTGTATTGTGTTTTATTCCCCACACTATTCTGTTGACTAAAGATATAAAGAAGAGATACATTAATTTTAGATTCTAGGAATTTAAGGATCAAAGTAGAGATACACTAGCAATAGAAAAATTACAAAATGAGTATGTGCAATAATACATATGGCATGAGGCAACTGCTAGAAAATTATCTCAACACAATATGGGGGTTTCTTAGAGGTGATGGTGCTTCAACAAAATCTTTATTCAGCAGAAGAAAATACTGATATAGCAGAAAAAGTGAAATTTGCAAGATGTAAAGGGTGGTTTTCGGTAGAAAAATGGCTTTAGTTTTCTGACTCATCAATGAGGTGCGAAGGATCGTGGCCGGTTTCATGCCTCGCAGTGGCATGGTGCTGCTGGCACAGGCGTATATGCGCATGGAGTGGCAGGCAGGAACCCCTTCAGTGATCTTGAAGTGAATTCTAATTATCTCCTATTTAGGGCTTCTCTTCCATGATGACACTTTTAATCATTTTCATATATAGATTGTTGTCCTTTCTGAAAGGAAGCAAGTTGGAAATTAATTAATCTTGTCCAACTCTGTTACCAGTTTCCTTTCTCTGACCTTTCCCCAACTCAATCATTCTTGCATTTCTTGGTCCACTTTTTAATTTGAAAAGCATATTCTAAAATACAGGAATGCTTTTTCAGTTTTTGGCCCTTTCCTTGACTATCAGTTTATGTTGAGGTCCTTCCCTCAGATTTAACCTGTTTTAGTCTGGTAAAAGTTAATGATTAATTCCTCCACCAGCTGTTACAGGCTCTCAGTACACACAGGAGCACAGAAACACTCGCCAGCCCTTAGCCATAACACTGTGGCGTATTTATTTCCCTTTCTTCCCATCCTCCACACTTGTTTGCCTTTTGGGTTAGTTCTCTTATGATAGATTTTGGCTTTTCCCCCTTGGGCTAATCATTCTTTACTATGTATTAAACTCAGCAGCAAAGTATTATTAGCAATGCAGAGTCTCTCAAAATGTCCTAATTGAAACTGAAGGAGTATTACATGAAAGGAGAAATCTTTCCTAATTTTAAATCTGTAGGGTGTTTATTTAGTACTCCTTAGTAGCAGGTATACGTAAACCCTTTAATGTCAACACTGTGGTGCAATGTTTCTTTTCCCCTGTGTTCTTGAATACATAGTTCATGAACACAAAGCAGCAGGGCTCCTTTTGTAGAAAGATCTGAAGAAGCATGAAGATTATTTAATAGAAAACTCTTGGATTCCTTCCAGTTGTAAACCATGTATGGAATCCTATGGATACCACAAACACTAAATTCTTGTTTACACACTCTGTTTACTACAATCCATGCTTTGTAGCTGGACAATTTTGATGGCAATCGTTAAAAGAGCAAATCAATTTTCTATATGAAGCTTAGATTTAAAACTTTTGGAAATATTATAGTTCTTATAGTATTCAAAATTATCCCTAGTTACAGAACTAATAGGACATACAGATACTGATAATCAACATATTTATTGTACGGAATGGGTTCACGTAATTGTGCAGATTACAAAGTCCAAAATCCACACAGTCGGTATTTCAGTTCTAGCTGCAAAACTAAAAGCTTCTGTAGAACCAGTGCTGCAGTTTGAAGACCATCAGACAGGAGAATTCTCTTACTTGGAGAAGGGTCACCTTTTTCCTCTATTTAGGCTTTCAAATGATTGGAAGGGGACCACATACATTATGGCAATATTCTTTACTCAGTCTATAACTTTAAATGTTAATCTCATCAAAAACACGCTCACAGTAGTACCCAGACTAATTCAAGGAACTATCTTGAACCCTGTGGCCTAGGCAAGTGGACTCATAAAATTAACTTTCACTGGTTCCATGGGTCTAATTTCAAACTCATGGAAAATTAATCTGGGAATAATTTCTGTATGTGCTATTTACTGTGATCTCATTAATTGGTTTTTGTAAACAGATAATTTAGGGAATTTTTTCCTCTATTTTTTTCATATGATATTTTCTCAACACTATTAATTATATTCTGCATCTTTTCCCTATTTGACTTCTAAAACAGACAAACAATTGAACAAAAAATATAATATTTTAAATTTCAGTATATGGATGGTATGTTTTTAGACTTCTGGTTGTGTTTCATCGATCATGTTTTACATTCTTGTGCCATAACACATCTTAATCACTTTCACATAATTCTTGATATCTAGAATAAGTCTTCTCACATTTCTATTTTTCCTTAAGAATCCATAGCTACTCATAACTTTTTGATATTCTATATAAAACTAAAATCAGCATGCTAATTTTTAAGGACAAAAATTTTATTTGGATTTTGATTACAACTTATAGGATCAATATATCAGTTTGGGAATAATTGCCTATCTTATGGCATCAAATCTTCTTGTCTGTGACTAAACTCAATCTCTCCATTTACATAGATCTTATTTAATTCCTTTTAATAGTTTAAAATATTTTCTACATAAAGATCTTCACATATTTTGCTAGATTTATTCCCAGGCATATTTTTGGTTTTTATTCAAAATATCTTAGAGCATATTTTATAATAACTTTTGAAGAATACATTAAAATGCAATTAATGTTTGCATATTCATCTTTTTTAATGAGGCCCAATTTATTTTTTTATTTTTATTTTATTATACTTTAAGTTCTGGGGTACATGTGCAGAACGTGCAGGTTTGTTACATAGGTATACACGTGCAATGGTGGTTTGCTGCATCCATCACCCTGTCATCTACATTAGGTATTCCTCCTAATGCTATCCCTCCCCTATCCCCTACCCCCTGCTATCGTCCCCTTAGTCCCCGATCCGACCACTGGCCCCAATGTGTGATGTTCTTCTCCCTGTGTCCATGTGTTCTCCTTGTTCAACACACACTTATGAGTGAGAACATGCAGCATTTGGTTTTCTGTTCTTGTGTTAATTTGCTGAGAATTACAGTTTCCAGCTTTATCCATGTCCCTTCAAAGGATATGAACTCTTCCTTTTTTGTGGCTGCATAATATTCCATGGGGTATATGTGCCACATTTTCTTTATTCAGTCTATCATTGATGGGCATTTTGATTGGTTCCAAGTTTTTGCTATTGTAAGCAGTGCCGCAATGAACATATGTGTGCATGTGTTTTTATAGTAAACAATTTATAATCCTTTGGGTATATACCCAGTAATGGAATTGCTGGGTCAAATGCAATTTCTATTTCTAGGTCCTTGAGGAATCGCCACACTGTCTTCCACAATGGTTGAAATAATTTACACTCCCACCAGCAGTGTAAAAGTGTTCCTATTTCCCTACATCCTCTCCAGCATCTGTTGTCTTCTGATTTTTTAATGATGGCCATTCTAACTGGCATGTCATGGTATCTCAATGTGGTTTTGGAAAAAAAAAAAAAAAAAAAAAAAAAACCTGGAGGTATCATGCTACCTAACTTCAAACTATACTACAAGGCTACAGTAATCAAAACAGCATGGTACTGATACCAAAATAGAGAAGTAGACCGATGGTACAGAACAGAGGCCTCAGAAATAACCCCACACATCTACAACCATGTGATCTTTGAAAAACCTGACAAAAACAAGCAATAGGGAAACGATTCCCTATTTAATAAATGGTGTTGGGGAAATGGCTAGCCATATGCAGAAAGCTGAAACTACATCTTTTCCTTACACCTTATACAAAAATTAATCCAAGATGGATTAAAGATTTAAACATAAGAGCTAACACCATGAAAACCCTAGAAAAAAACCTAGGCAATACCATTCAGGACACAAGCATGGGCAAGGACTTCATGACTAAAACACCAAAAGCAATGGCAACAAAAGCCAAAATTGACAAATGGGATCTAATTAAACTAAAGAGCTTCTACACAGCAAAGGAAGCTATCATTAAAGTGAACTGGCAACCAACAGAATGGGAAAAATTTTTTTCAAGCTACCCATCTGAAAAAGGGCTAATAGTTCCACAAAGAACTTAAACAAATTTACAAGAAAATGCACATTCATCTTATATCCAGCAAACATACAACACGCTTTAAGATTCTAGTGATTATTCAGTTTCTTCTTTGGGGTGTTCTATGTTAGTGAGCATGTCAACTGTGACAAATGTTTTCTCTTGCTAGTATCAAATTACATGCAGTCTGACAAACACTGCCTTTTCCTTAGAGTCTAGTCACATTTATTATTATAACAGGCATAAATGACTGTTTTGTCATTCTTTTCTAGAAACTAATTTTTTTACGTCTCTGATGGTATTGCAGCATCTGGTTATTTAGTACCTCTTTGGATCGACCACATGGTTCACAAGATCTTGCATTTAGATTATTGTCTTGAAGGATAAATTTTTTGACCCCAATTTTTAGACATTGTTTGATCCTACTTTCTTCAACTGACTACTCAGTACCATTTACATTTTACAAAATAATTTAGTGTCTCAATTTCTGTTTGCAGAAATTCTACCAAGTTCTGTTCTATTTACTGGATAACTTGAAACAATTAATTACTTCTTGTCCTCTCCTTCAACATGCCACTTTTCTATTCTATGTCTCTCTCATCTCTGGAATTTGAGTGGCTTGGGGACACAACAACCCTTTTCTCAAATATACAACATAAATGTTTAATATAGCCAAGAAGTTCGTTTACGTCCTGGCCATATTCCCTTCCTTCAAAGATATGTGGCTCTTTTTGTGTTTCTGAGCCCCATACATTAGAGCAGAATCTTTGGGAGGAGATCAGGTTCCCTCCAGCGTCTCTCTCTCAAATGTTGGCCCTTTTAAGGAAGAGAAAAATGTAGTGTAAATGTATTCTCGCAAGGGCTCAGAATGGTTTACTGAGTTTGGCGTTATCCGAGTTGACCTGGTCTCTACCCAATTAGAGTCAAGATTCTAACAAGGTCTGTCTGTCTGGAATACGTTACCAACGATCATCATGTAATAGAACAGTCATTCCTCTTTTAATAGAGTCTGAAGTTCTGCCCTATAGTTTTATTTAGAGCAGGGAAGCATATCCTCCATTTTAAGGAGAATCCTTAGCTATCTTTTCTATCCTCCAAGTTCCTGTGTCTCTGGAGACATGAAAGTCTG
Source organism: Alouatta palliata (assembly GCA_004027835.1). Taxonomy (NCBI): domain Eukaryota; kingdom Metazoa; phylum Chordata; class Mammalia; order Primates; family Atelidae; genus Alouatta; species Alouatta palliata. Next base: position 28,376 of record PVKV010020373.1, read on the forward strand.
CAGCACAGTTTTATTTTCCCACACCACCTCTATAAGATGCAGGATTTTTTAAATCACTGTGGTTTAATTGATACATTGGTCACATCTATTCTATAATAGTCATTTGATATGTACCAGGAGCAAACTGATGAGACTGGCTAATCCCAATTTCCTAGGATTTTGAGTTGTTAAGGACTTCAACTTACATATTTGAATCATAATCAACTCTATTCCCACTCTTCATATATTACCTAAAGTTTCCAGTCTCAACTCTGCTCTACTTTGCTGCACTGGGGTTCCTAAGAACAAATAACGTTAGCTTGCTCTATTATTTCTTCAAGTTACATTTACTAACTAGAACAGTTTGGTAAACTATTTCATTTCCTTCAGCAGGCAATTTCTTTTTCTTAATTTTTTTATTATGTATTAAACTTTTGGTTGGTATATATTAGCTGTATATATTCATGGAGTAACTGAGATGTTTTAATACAGGCATGTAATGTGAGATAAGCATATCATCATGAAAAATGGGGTATCTATCCCCTCAAGCATTTATCCTTTGAGTTGCAAAAAATCCAAATACATTCTTTAAGTTACTTTAAAATGTAAAATTAAGTGATTATTGACTATAGTCATCTGTTGTGCTATCAAATAGTAGGCCTTGTTTATTCTTACTATTTTCTGCACTCATCAATCATCCCCACCTCCCCCACAAGCCCCCACTACCCTTATCAGTCTCTGGTAACCATCTTTCTACTCTCTATATCTGAGTTCAATTGTTTTGATTTTTAGATTCCACAAATAAGTGAGAACATGCAATATTTGTCTTTCTGTTCCTGGCTTATTTTGCTTAACATAATGGTCTCCAGTTCCACCTGTGTTGTTGCAAATGACTGGATCTCATTTTTTTTTTCTTTTGGCTGGATAGCACTCCATTGCGTATATGTACCAAATTGTTTTTCTTCATTCATCTGTGGACGGACACTTAGTTTGCTCCCAAAACTTAGCTATTGTAAACAGCGCTGCAACAAACATAGGCATGCAAATATCTTTTCTACACTGATTTCCTTTCTTTTGAGTATATGCCAGGCAGTGGATTCTTGATCATATTGTAGCTCAAGTTTAATTTTTTTTGAGAAACTCCAAGCTGTTCCCATAGTGGTTGTACTAATTTACATTCCCACAAACAGTATACAAGGGTTCCCTTTTCTCCACATCCTCACCCACATATGTTATAGCCCAGCAGGCTATTTTTCTTTTCAGATTAATTTCCCTATAGAGAGTATAACTAATAACTTGTAATCCAATATAACTTTATCAAGAATGTCTTTCTGTACTCTTTTTGAAAAAGACATTGCAAGTCCTGAAATACTTTCAACTTCTCAAATATCAAAAATTTTATTTAGGCTTCCCAACTTAATCTTCACTCTTTAATTTATCAATTCAAAAGCTAGATATACACATTAATTATTTTGTGGCTTTTGAAATGATATGTTGAATAGGAGTGGTAAGAGAGGGCATCCTTGTCTTGTGCCAGTTTTCAAAAATGCTTCCAGCTTTTGCCCACTCATTATGATGTTGGCTATGGGTTTGTCAAATATGACTCTTATTATTTTGAGGTACGTTCCTTTAATACCTAGTTTATTGAGAGTTTTTAGCATGAAGGATGTTGAATTTTAACAAAAGCCTTTTCTGCCACTATTAAGATAATCAAGTTGTTTTTGTCTTTGGTTCTCTTTATGTGATGAATCACAGTTATCGATTTGTGTGTGTTGAACTAATCTTGCATCCTGGGAATGAAGCCTACTTGATCATGGTGGATCAGCCTTTTGATGTGGTGCTGGATTTCATTTTCCAGTATTTCCAGTATTCATTGAGGATTTTTGCATTCGTTTTAATTAAGGATATTGGCCTGAAGTTTTCTTCTTTTGTTGTGTTTGCTCAGGTTTTGAAATTAGGATGATGCTGGCCTCGTAGAATCAGTTAGGGAGAAGTCCCTCCTTTTTTTATTTTTTGGAATAGTTTCATTAGGAATGGCACCAGCTCTTCTTTGTATACATAATAGAATTCACCTGTGAATCTGTCTGATGCTGGGCTTTTTTTTTGGTTGGTAGGCTATTTATTATGCCTCAATTTCAGAACTTATTATTTGAGTGAATTTCTTAGTCTTGAGTTCTAATTTGGTTGTGCTGTGGTCTGAAAGTGTTTATTATGATTCAGTCCTTTTGCATTTGGAAAGGGGTGTTCTTCACTGATCATTAGAGAAATGCAAATCGAAACCACAATGAGATACTACTTTACACAAGTCAAAATGTCTGTTATTACAAGTTAAGAAATAACAGATGCTGGCGAGGTTGTGGAGACGAGTGTTTATACACTGTTGATGGGGGTGCAAATTAGTTCAACCATTGTGAAAAACAGTATGGCAATTCCTCAAAGACCTAAAGACAGAAATACCATTTGACCCAGCAATCCCATTACTGTGTATATACTCACAGGAATGTCAATTATTCTGTTATAAAGACACATGCTTGCATATGTTCACTGCAGTACTATTCAAATGGTGAAGACATGGAATCAACCTAAATGCTTACCAATGATAGACTGGTTAAAGACAATGGTACATATATACTATAGAATACTATGCAGTCATAAAAAAGAATGAGATTATGTCATTTGGAAGGACCTAGATGAACACACATATACCTATGTAACTAATATGTACATGTACCCCTGAACTCAAAAGTTATAAAAAGAAAATATATGTAACTTGTAATACTCATATAATTTCTAAACCTCTTTTTTTCTTTTCTGGGATCTTATTTTCCCACAAAATTTCATGGACCTACTGCTAGTAAAATTCATTAATTCCTCCCTCTTGTTTCAAGCACTGTCCCTCCTGAGTACATTTCTACTTTATTACAGGCTCCAAATGAAATAAGGCAAAAGCTATTGACTATTCCAAACATGTATCACTTACTGTCATTTCTCTTCCATAAGAGACTCCAGCCCTGGATTGACTCATAATTTTCAGTATGTCACTTCTCATTTTTAACTTGTATTTTTTTTTATTTAACAGATCATAATTGTACATATGTATAAAATACAGTGTGATGTTTTGATCATGTATAAATTATATTATGAACAAATCAGAGTCAATAACAGATCTATCACCTCAAACATTTGTCATTTCTTTGTGTTGAGAATATTCAAAATCCTCTCTTCTAGCTATTTTGAAACACACAGTAAATTATTTATTGTTAAGTATAGTCACCATACTGTGCTGTAGAACACCAGAACTTGCTCCTTCAATCTAACTGCAACTTTGTACCCATTGACCAACCTGTTATCATCCTCCACACCCCCTATTCTCCTCAGCCTCTGGTAACCAATATTCTATTCTTTATTTCTATGATATTATCTTTTTTAGATTCCACATATGAGTGAGATCATGCAGCATTTTTCATTTTGTGCTTGGCTTATTTCATTTAACATAATGTCCTCTAGGACCCTGCAGGTGATCATAATGACAGAATTTCATTCATTTTTATGGTTAAATAGTATTCCATTGTGTGTGTATATATATCACATTTTTAAATTTAATCATCTGTTGATGAACATTTAGGTTGATTTCATGCTTTGCCTGTTGTGAATAGTGCTGCAATGAACATAGTATGAACATATCTGTTCAACGTATTGATGTCATTTTCTTTGGATATATTCTCAGTAGTGGGATTGTTAGGTCAGATGATAGTTCTATTTAATTTTTGAGGAACATTCATACTGTGGTCCATAATGGCTATAATAATTTACATTTCCAAAAACAGTTTATATGAGCTCTTCTTTCTCCACATCCTCACAAGCATTCATTATATTTTTCTTTTTGATGATAACCATTCTAAGGGGGTGAGGTGATATTTCATTGTTTTTAATTTGTGTTCCCTGATGATTAGTGATATTGAGCATTTTCTCATATACTTGTTAGCCATTTGTCTACATTTGATAAGTGTCTACTCAAATCTTTTGCTCATTTTTAAATTGGCTTATTTGTTTTGTTTGGAATTGAGTTCCCTACATATTCTGGGTATTAATTCTTAGGTGCAACCTTTGTGAATTTTCTCCCATACTATAGGTTGTTCCTTCACTCTGTTGATTGTTGCTTTTGCTGGGCAGAAGTTTTTAGTTTTATGTAATCCCATTTATCTATTTTGCTTTTGTTGCTTGTGCTTTTGAGGAATTATTCAAAAAATGCTTTCCCACTCAGTAATGATTAGCAAATCTACAAGGCAGATGTTATGCTGTACTTTTCTAAGGTACAAAATAAGATCTATTGTATAACAACAACAACAAAACAGAAACAAAAACAAAAACAATTCTTGCCAGGAAAAATGTCATAAAATATTTCCCCTATTTCTAGTAATTTCATAATTTTAGGTCTTAAATTTAAGTATTTAATCCATTTTGAGTTGATTTTTGTAAGTGGTAAGAGATAGGGGTCTAGTTTCATGTTTCTGCATATGGATATCTAGTTTTTCCAGAAAGTTTTATTGACGAGACTGTTGTTTCTCCAATATGTGTTCTTGGCACCTCTGATGAAAATCAGTTGGGCATGGATGCGTTAAATTATATCTAGGTTCTCTGTTGTTTTCCATTGTTCTACATGTCTGTTTTGATGCCAGAACCATGATGCTTTGGTTATTATTGCTTTCAAAAGTCATGTATTGTGATGCCTCCAGTTTTGTTTTTTGCTGTATTTTCTTTTTCTTCATGATTGTTTTGGTATTTCAAGTTTTTTTGTGGTTCCATACAAATTTTAGGATTGATTTTTTTCTTAATTTCTATGAAGACTCTTTCTGGCGATTTGATAGGGATTTCACTGAATGTATAGATCACTTTGAGTAGTATGAACGTTTTAATAATGTTAATGCTTTCATTCCATGAACATGAGATATCGTTTCATTTGTTGCTGTTTATAATTTCTTTCATCAATATTTTAGAGTTTTCATTGTAGAAATATTTAACCTGCTTGGTTAAATTTACTTCTAAGTTTTATTTTCTTGGTAGCTATTGTAAATGGGATTGCCTTCTTTTTTAAAAAAATATTTTCCTGTTGGCATAAAGAAATGCTATCTATTATTGTATTTTGATTTTGTAATTCTGCAACTTTACTGAATTTATTCATTAGTTCTAACAATAGAGAGTATAGAATTTTCTCTATCAACATGATATAACATCATGCAGTGTACAAACAGGGACAATTTGACTTTCTTCTTTTTAATTTGCATGCAGTTTATTTATTTCTCTTGCTTAAATAATACTTTGGTAAGAATTTCCAGAACTATGTTGAATGAAAGTGGTGAAAGGAAGCATCATTGTCTCATTCCAGATTTCAAAGAAAAAATATTTCAAATGCTCCCTGTTCAGTATGATGTTAGCTGTGTTATATGGTCTTTATTATATTGAGGTATGTTGCTTATATACCATATCTGTTTACAGTTTTTATCATGAAGCAATATTAACTTTTATTAAGCACTTTTACTACATCTATTGAGACTGAGTTGTTGCTTTTCTTATACTTTATGAGGGAAATCTAGTAAATATACAATATTATACTCATCTGAATTTCTGGATGGATTACCCAGTCTCATTTGCTGAGGCTTTGAATGGTCCTAAGATCTGTTTCTGAGTGGTTTCTAAATTTTTTTTCTCAATATGAGGAGTTATTTTCAGTGCCATCATAGCCATGGAAATTTATTCTGTCATATTTCTTGCTCCATCAGTCAATTATTTGGTATTCAGGCTGGGAATGATTCCTGGCTGATGTATAGGGTATTGATTTAATTCAAGCTGCATCCAGGTATTGTTCCAGAGTTTAGATAATCCTGAACAACATTTTAAAATAGGATCCAAAATTAACTAGGTCTCGGTTCCTAGAGATCTAAAGAGTACTTGAAACCTATACTTACTTTCTTGTGAACTGTCCTCAAGTTCCTACTAATTTCATTTGAATTCCACTTTCTAAATTCTGCTGGATTCCATTGAGTTTGTTCATTTGGCATATAAAATTTCACTGACTTAAATATGTTGTCACTCATTAAACTACATTGAACTACATGGTTCTCAAACACTTTCCTTGACTCTGTAAAGCACTCACACATATATCTTCAAATAATAGGGTTACTGAAATTTTGAAAAAACAAATATTTGCCACAGTACTACAAACCAGTTGAAATCTGAGACAACCCTAATGTAAGAAAGAAAAAAAAATCCTAGACTTTTTCATAGTTTGCACATCAGTCTTTTACTATGTTGGCCAGTCCTCCTATCCCATTGAGTTGTACAGCACATTTTGATTTTCCTAGCCTGTATCACATAATTCATTTTGTGCCTTCACTTTCCAAATCCATGTAGTAGAATTGCCTCTACTATCTATGAGCCACCTATTTTCATTGGAAATAAAATGAAATAAAAAGAAGAAAGCATTATGTGAATTTTCACTGATGTAAATTGGGCCACCTATTCCCAGTGGAAATAAAATAAAAAGAAAACATTATGAAAATGTTCAGTAATCTACATTATGATACTCCTTTTAGAAAGTGCATATAATTGAAGACAGTTTGGGTTTCTTTTTAATAATTACTTTCATTTGGCCTCCTGATAATTTTAATAACATAGCATTATGTTTACGTATTAGACTGAAAGCTAGCTTGCCTAGTTGTCTTTGACCTTCACTGGCTACTCTCTTCTATCTTTCCTTCTTTTTTATTAGGTGAAATGTTTCTTCTGTCTTCTTCTTCTCCCATTACTTGCTTTCCTCCATGTATACCACATCTTACTTTATGACTTTATTCTTCTATATTTTCTTCTTCTTCTTTCTCCCTTCTTTCCCACATATCCCCTCTCTGCCTTTTCATTAAGTTTACAAAAAGAGCCAAATATTACTTCTGATAAATTATTTACTATTATATTTTTGGAGATAAAATATTCATCACCTGAATACAAAAGCTGACATTTCCATAAGTAATCATACAATTTATACAATTATCTCCATGTGTTCCACAGGTTATAAATCAGATTGGTTCTTCTTTTGCATGTAATTGGACTGCAAAATATTCCAGCATGAGTTGGAGGTGGGAATGGGAACAGCTTTTTGCAACCCTTGTGAATCACATAATGACTTCCATTTCTTGAGTGATCTGCTAGGTCAGAATCCCTCATCAGATTTGTCAATGTGAGTAGGTCTTTACTACATTTATCAGCTTAAATCTCAGCCCTCTCATCACCATTTAACATTTCTCTGGCATGATTTAAGTGAATTTTGACGGTATTCCAATATCATAGAGCATATTCTGCCAGTCTAAAACATGTTCAGTAGCTACAATCACAAAACATCTAACTTTATCCAATTTCTCTTCTTGGATGATTTTCTCCCCCTCATCCGACATGCCAAACTAAGCCATTTTTCCTGTGTAGTGGCACAGACAGGCCCCAAGCTATCCAACATAAAAATGTTGAGGTGGATTTAAGGCCTCAAATTATCCAAATTAAAATTTTTGAAACTGAGTTAATGATTTTCACTTTGTTTCTCTTATTCTTGTGACTGCATCCTCAAATACTCAAGGTGATATTTCACTAGAAATTGTATGTTGGTTGTGATAGAAAATATTTTTAAAATATTAATACTCATTTATAATAACCATTTTCCAATCATGCGATCTTACAGAGGAAGAAATGTAATGAAGATACTACAAGTGTTTTACCCTGAACTATACTCCTAGAGAATAGCCAAACTGGTCATAGGAATGTTTCTAGGCTCTATTAATCACCATTAGCATACAGTGTGGAGTAGTACAAATGTTGTTGTAAATATTTTGGGGTATGAATGTTGGCCATGCATTAGATAATATTAGATAATTCCTATAGATTACTTACCAGCTCACAAGTGTCTCTTTATAAATACACATTATTGATACTATAAAATCTCTTTGATTGCTATATAATGTATGTAATTATTGCCCATTTCATAGGCTTATTAGATACACATTATTTTGGGAGTGCCCTAATTCTAGCTTGAACCATATGAAATCCCTAAACTGTTTTTGACCTAAAAATTATAAGTCAGCATTCTATAACCTAATATTTTGATGAAGTAGTAAATGGTGTTTGAGATTAAAATAATGTCAAAATCTGTAGTATTTTGTTCCTAAACATTAAAGTAGAGTTTGGGTGGGAGTGGATAAAGGCAAATATGAATCTGGCCAATTGGAGTAGGAAAAATAATCCAAAATGAAAAAGTTTCTTTATAAAATTTTCAAGAGAGAATTGCAACCAAGGAGAATAGGCTTAAGGAATTAAAACATGAGCATACTAAGTACCTGACAAAGCTTCTTTAATAGCTTCAGATTAATTCATTTTATCCTTAGTGTACCAGCTTATTCACTTCTTCATATTTCACTAGCTTGACTGACTCCCAATTCTTGTTGATGTAGCATGTGGGAACTGGCTTCATAATCTTTAGTTTCCCGGACTATAAAATATCTAATAAACGTAGCAACCAGCAGCCAAGTATATGCACTGCAGCCAGCTGGTAAAGTCTTGCTGTGTATTAAAGTGAAATTCCACTTTCATTTTTACATGAAGCTTTGGAATCCTTTCTTTTATATGTAATGTCACTTAGACTTTTGGACTCATTAATCTAAAACTTCTCATCTTAACCAAAGATTTTCTGTCTGCTGCTACAAACAGAGAATACAAGTCAATCACAGGCAGCCCTTAATGTTACCATTAAAAAAAGTTTTCCATGAGATAGGACAGTTTTAAGCCTAAACATTTTTGTGGAATTGGCTTTATCTGTAGGAAATAAGTATACAGATGTGAAGGGACCAAATGCAGAGAATGAAAAAAGATCTGTCCCAATATCCCTGATATGTTTTGGAATTTCCAAAAAACGAGTAAATATACAGTGATGTAAACTGTACATTCAATTGGAAACCTGATTCCAAAATTTTTAAAGATGGCTTTAATTAATGTGGCACTTGGGTAGGACTCTAAATAGTAATAAACATAATTTGTTCTAGAGCTATCACAATCTGAATTCACAAACTGAGACACACCAAGGAGATTTAAAAAGCTGTGACCATGTGAATTAAATACAGGATCTTGAGAATCTGCCTACCCTTTGGGAGAGAGCAAATGAAGAATAGATTCATGGAGAGAAAGGTGTATTTGTGATAATATAGTCCAACTTCTTTCAATTTTTGAAAATAATTATGTGGTAAAGGACATTCATTTTTAAAGTTCTAGAATTAGTTTATATAGTCAAATTTTGAATGTATGTTCCCTAATTTCCAGTTGAATTTTCTTCCACTATACCATAGAGAGGTAAAATGATCAAGGCAAAATTATTTCTGACTCACTCAAGGCACAAGAGCAAGTGTTATTATTCTCTACAGAAAAAGATCAAGGTCAGTGTAATAGTTAATATTGAGTGTTGATATGGTTTGGCTCTGTATCCCCACCCAAATCCCACCCTAAATTGTAATAATCCCCACATGAAAGGGTGTGTCCAGGTGAAGACAATTGAAACATGGAGATGGTTTCCTCCATACTGTTCTCATGGTAGTGAATAAGTCTCACAAATCTGATGGTTTTATAAATGAGAGTTCTACTGCACAAGCTCTCTTGCCTGCCACCATGTAATATGTGCCTTTCATTCTTCTTTGCCTTCCGCCATGATTGTGAGGCCTCCCTAGCCCTGTGGAAATATGAATCCATTAAACCTCTTTTCTTTATAAATTACCCATTCTCAGATCTGTCTTTATTAGCAGCTTCAGAATGGACTAATACAATGAATTGGTACCAGATAGTAAAGCATTGCTGTAAAGATGACCCAAAATGTGGAAGCAACTTTGGAACTCAGTAACAGGCAGAGGCTGGAATAGTTTGGAGGGCTCAGAAAAAGATAGGAAAATGTGGGAAAGTTTGGAACTTCCTAGAAACTTACTGAATTACTTTGACCAAAATGCTGATGGTGATATGTACAATAAGGTCCAGGCTGAGGTGGTCTCAGATGGAGATGAGGAATTTATTGGAAACTAGAGTAAGGGTCAATCTTGCAATACAAAGAGGCTGGCAGCATTTCGCCCTTACCTAGAGAGCTGTGGAACTTTTTTTTTTTTAATATATATATACTTTTTATTGCATTTTAGGTTTGGGGGTACATGTGAAGAACATGCAAGATTGTTGCATAGGTACACACATGGCAGTGTGATTTGCTGCCTTCCTCCCCATCACCTATATCTGGAATTTCTCCCCATGCTATCCCTCCCCAACTCCCCACCCCCTGCTTTCCCTCCCTTTTTTCCCCCTGACAAACCCCAGTGTGAGATGCTCCCCTCCCTGTGTCCATGTGTTCTCATTGTTCAACACCCGCCTATGAGTGAGAATATGCGGTGTTTGGTTTTCTGTTCCTGTGTCAGTTTGCTGAGAATGATGGTTTCCAGGTTCATCCATGTCCCTACAAAGGATGCGAACTCATCGTCTTTGATGGCTGCATAATATTCCATGGTGTATATGTGCCACATTTTCCTTGTCCAGTCTATCATCGATGGGCATTTGGGTTGGTACCAGGTCTTTGCTATTGTAAACTGTGCTGCAATGAACATTCGTGTGCATGTGTCCTTATAGTAGAATGATTTATAATCCTTTGGATATATACCCAGTAATGGGATTGCTGGGTCAAATGGAATTTCTATTTCTAGGTCCTTAGGAATCGTCACACTGTCTTCCAGAATGGTTGAACTAATTTACACTCCCACCAACAGTGTAAGAGTGTTCCTATTTCTCCACATCCCCTCCAGCATCTGTTGTCACCAGATTTTTTAATGATCACCATTCTAACTGGCATGAAGTGGTATCTCAATGTAGTTTTGAGTTGCATTTCTCTAATGACCAGTGATGATGAGCATTTTTTCATATGTTTGTTGGCTTCATGTATGTCTCCTTTTGTAAAGTGTCTGTTCATATCCTTCGCCCACTTTTGAATGGGCTTGTTTGTTTTTTTCTTGTAAATCTGTTTCAGTTCTTTGTAGATTCTAGATATCAGCCCATTGTCAGATGGGTAGACTGCAAAAATGTTTTCCCATTCTGTTGGTTGCCAATTCACTCTAATGACTGTTTCTTTTGCTGTGCAGAAGCTGTGGAGTTTGATTAGGTCCCATTTGTCTATTTTGGCTTTTGTTGCCAATGCTTTTGGTGTTTTGGTCATGAAGTCCTTGCCTACGACTATGTCCTCAATGGTTTTGCCTAGATTTTCTTCTAGGGTTTTTATGGTGTTAGGTCTTATGTTTAAGTCTTTAATCCATCTGGAGTTAATTTTGGTGTAAGGTGTCAGGAAGGGGTCCATTTTCTGCTTTCTGCACATGGCTAGCCAGTTTTCCCAACACCATTTATTAAACATGGAGTCCTTTCCCCATTGCTTGTTTTTGTCAGGTTTGTCAAAGATCGGATG